>CAJNIZ010005111.1:0-20103 GCA_905231905.1 Symbiodinium pilosum | reverse complement strand
CCTCAGTTTTTACGTGGTTTCAACATGCGCAATCTGGCAAACATAGTTGGTAGGGGGGGGGGCGCCTACTACTACTACTACTACTACTACTACTACTACTACTACTCAAAGGCGACTGCTAGTACTATTAGTAGTACTACTACCAATTGGTACTACCAGTACTACTACTCGTACTACTACTACTACTGCTACTACTACTACTACTGCTACTACTACTAGTAGTACCACTACGACGACAACGAAGATTGCTAATACTAGTTCTACCTTGGACTACTCATGCTACTTCTATCTACTGCTTCTACTGGTACCTACCGCTGGTGCTGCTGCTGCTGCTACCGCCGCCGTAAAACTGCAAACAATGGAAATGCTACTCGCAAGGAGAAGCATCTACAGGCATGGTACTGCCAAGTATATTCTCAGAGGCCATGTGGGAGGATGACAATGGTTGTAGTAAGTGCTAAGAGCACTGGCAATATTGCAGCGAGCAAGACCAGAAGCAGAAACACGATCATCGGCAATAGTTGTCCTGACTTCGTATGCCTAGGAAGCTGAGCACCAATAGCAGCTGAAACGGACCAATCTTCAACAACAATAGTTCTCTTGACTTCCTATGCACAGGAAGACGAAACCAACAACAGCTTTCATGCTCCGCAGCAACAGCAGTAATGACGATGTCTCACAGGCCAAGGACGAGGATCTGGATGTCTATGACATCGAGACACAGGAGGAGAGCTGACACAGTTGAATCTTGTTGGGCATTCTTTGACATGTTTTGGAGCGATGATGGTGTGTGCAATAAAGAAATGACGGATATCCGGTATACATTGAATGCCCTCCGGGTTGACAAGCTCAAGGGCTTGGGCTGCCGGAAGTGAATCCAAAGCAAGCCTAAACAACCTCTAAAAATTTGCAGCAAACTCAAACGGCTAAACTCTTAACCCCTCGCCCTGAAAGCTCAGCCCACAACTTCTCACCTGCACTACTCGGGATCCTAGGAACCGCACCAACCGGAGTGCCCGCATTGCCTTGTGCTTTGGGTGAAAGGATTGTCCCATTGTAGTGGGATAGGGGTTGTATAGAGGTGTACAGCAAATTTATTTTCTAATGTGCTACACGGATGTCATACAGCTTGATTAGGGATAGCGAGCAGTGCTTACAACGGAGATATTCAGCCCCCAGTATGCGATAAGGTGGTTGCATCCTGTTTGTTCTAGAATTCCACTAAATGGGTGGCAGAGCTACAAACACAACTCAACAGTTTGAATGAAACAGCGGTGACTGTTGCATTCGCGAACGGGCGGTGGTGGTGATGGTGGGGCGGCGTGGGTCGTGGTGGAGGGGCGGCAGCGGTGGTTGAGACTGTGACGACGGCGGCGAAAGTGGCTGTGGCAGCAGTGGTGGCCGTGGTGGTGGAGGGTGGTACTTTGGGTGGCGGCGGCGATGGTGACTGCAGGACTTCTTATTGCGACAGTTTGTTGCGGTCATTGTGACTGTTGTCGTAATGTTCATGTTAACGCAAGCATGCTTGTGACAATGAAAATTTGATGGCTACTATTGCCATTGACACGAGTAGTGTTCTGCAGCTTCACTATCCACTGCTACCCCTGCCATGAAAAGCGTTGGGATTGCCATTGTTGCTGTCATTGCTATTTGGTAAGTGCTGTCTCCTACTCCGGCTGACTGTTGCACAGCGACTGATCCTCGCAAGGTAGGTTTGCGCTAACGAAAAACCCTTTGTAGACTTTGGCTTGTAGGTCCTTGTTTGGTCGTCGTGCTGTCCGGTGTACCATTGCTGGTAATTCGTTCAGGTTCCCTACAAACGAAGGGCAGTTTGCAGAACAGCTGGTTGTAAGCACGCTTGGTTTCAGAGAGTTTGCTTCGAGAAGATCAGATAGCTTGCTTGAGGAGTCCTCAAGGAGGGCTTCTCGCTCAAGCCCAAGCTATTGTACACTGCAAGTTTTTTGAAGACCCAAAGCCCAGACCATAAATCATGAGGCTCAGTAAATGGCATCTCGGCCAAGTGGATGTGTCTCTGCGTAGGCGGTCCTCCTCATCCGGCATCGAATTTAGAGGCTTGCTTATACCCACCTGCGAACGCAGTAGTCCTCGCCATACGGACTTGAAAACAAACATTTCTTTTGAGCGTACCCATGAAGCCCAACCAATCTTCAAAAAGGTTTTGTTGCGAAAGGTGCTGTTGTCAAATCATGCTCATGCTGTTTTCCCGTGGTTTTCCAGCAAGTAGCCTTGTGACCCAAGGATTTTGACAGGTATAGCTCTCACATCATGCCTGAAGAGTCCCTATGCACGCAGGTACCATCCCTAATCTCTATTCGCTCTCTTCCTTGTCTAGTCCAGATATGAGCCCAGCATCCTTCCAAACGCAAACCCTCGAAACCGAACCCTAAACGTTAAATCCTACACTCATACTACCCAGGTGGGAGTTCAACGCTGCCATGAAGGGCGGGTACAAAGATGTTCTCAACTTGCGGGCGAAGAATGCAGCCAAGAAGTGGGCGAAGCTTACTTGAGGGTTTAGGGTGGGGTTGTAGGATTCCAGATTCCAGGGTTGAGAACTCAGGGTTGGGAGTTGGAATGCAGATGGACTTGTATGCTGAGATTCCTACTATAGAGATTTATCCCCTCATTCCCAACCACACATGAGGAAATTAAACGGCTGGTCGTGTACACGTTTGCATTCCGAATCGCATTTCGGTATGTAACGTAAGTTTTTCGCTCTTGGTGAGCATACATTGGATCGCTGACTGATATTTGCAAGTGTGTCCATGGGGTGTCAATTTGGGGATGTCACACATACAACCCCTGGGCCATATTCCTGTTAAAGAATATGTGAGCCATCTTTTTTTTTTGAGGGGAGGGGGGGGTGGGTGGCGTTTCGAAAATCTATTAAGATGCCCTGGTAGAGTCCTGAAGTCAGCCAACATGCAAGGCAGAAACAAGTGTTTGTTGATCCCATTTAGGTTTCGCTGGGTCCGTATAATCCCCTCCTCCAATAGTACGTCCCCCACGCAGTAACATAAATTCTTATGTATATATATAGTATAGTTATAATCTGCTGGGGATGCTCCTTTTCTGAAGGAGCATTGTTGAGGGGATTTGCCTAAGGAAGAATCTCGTCGTCACGCTCTTGGGCAAGGATGGGCCCTGTGCCGATGCTGTCGATCAACTCTTGGGCGCAATGATGCAGATCCTAGGCTCAGCTGGTCACAGCAAGGAAGGAACACCAGGAACAGTAGCATGAATAGCAAAAGAAGATTTTCGAACTACTAGCTGGGCATACACATTTTTATTGCATGCGCTTGACTGGCTAGCAAATGCCTAGTGCTGATTCTTTGAGTACTCATACTTACCCTTCAGCTCCGAACTTCCCACGAATTCTAGCGTGACTTTTCGAGTTTCAGTATTCAGTTTGGGCTTGTTTTTTGGGGTCCTCGGGCACCTGCATGTTTGGGCTTTGAGGGTTTTAGGTTGCTTGTGCTCTGGGGTTAGGAACTCGATGATAGGGTGTATGACATGTGGAGGGCCCGGAAGCTGCAGGTAACGGGTCCGCCAACTGCATCAGGCCAACGCCCGTAACGGATCAGCACCCCAGGAGCGAACAGGATCAGCCTGAAAGACGTAAGGGCCCAAAATTTTGGATCAGCCAGACCATGCCCGCATCTGAGGTTCCAGTGATCATTCGAATGTAAATAACCGCTTCCATTGGATTCCGGGAACGCCCCATGCAGAAGCGCCATCGGGAACCCGAATTCTGAGGACGCTCCATGCGGATTCTGAGGACGCTCCAGGCGAGAGCGCCAACAGGAAGCCAGATTCTGAGGACACTCCATGCGGGAGCCTTATGCGGACGCTCCATGCGGAAGCGTCGTCGGGAAGCCGGATTCTGAAGATGCTCCATGGGGAGGGCCGCGCATGAGCAGCTTCATTGCTCCAGCGTTCCTCGAAAACCTTCCCTCCCCCTAATGAGCCCTAATGCATAGTCGGGCTTTCGGATCTAGAGTATGTGCCCCTCTATAAAGAAAAGCTGGAGCGATTCACGGCGTCCACCCTCACCTTCCCGCATGCTTCTAGAGTGTCAACAGTCAGGTATATGATGCTGCTCGGGGTCGCCATCCTCATAACTGTTCTCGATCGCGCTTCAAAAGTGACGACAGTCACAGGGATGGGGCCCCTCGGGGTCGCCATCCTCGTAGCCGTCTTTGTTTTTGACGTCTGAAAGCCGCCATCTTCGTAACTGTCGTGACGTTTAGCCCCTCGTGCTTTCCTCGCGCTTCAGAATGCATCTGTGACAGGGATGGGGCCCCTGGGGATCGCCATCCTCGTAGCTGTCCTTGTTTTTGACGCCTGAAAACCGCCATCCGCGTAACTGTCGTCACCTGTAGCCCCGCCTGCAGCATCCTCAGAATCCGGGTTCCCGATGGCGGTTATTCACATTCGAATGATCACGGAAAACCTCAGATACGGGGATGGTTTGACTGGCTGATCCGAAATCCTGGGCCGTTACGTGTTCCTGGCTGATCCGACTCGTGCCTCGCCAGGCGATCCGTTACAACCCCCCTTGGATCCGTCACGTCGTTGTCTTCACAGTCCCTCAGATCCAGTTCGCACCACGGCATGATCCGTTACATGTGCTCCGATTCGTGGGTCTACTCAGTTTGACAGAGACGGCCAAAGTCTAGATGCAAACAAAAGTCACTAGGGCTCGAGTTCCTGAATGTACTTTGTAAGCTTTGCACTGAAAACCTGCGGTATGGAGGTGTATTCAGCTCCAAGCCGTAAACTGACATATCAGTGCGTGCACAGAGGATCTTCGACTGCTACAAGACAGCCACCTTCTTCCAGCCGCCGCTGTGCAATCTGAAGGCAAAGTACAAGGACGTCCGAGATAGCTTGTGGACTATCCAGCACGCTACCTTGCTTACCTTCGGGCTTTTGTACAGTTCTTACGTCGCCATAGCAGGAGGACAAACATGTTTCAGAGCCCAATCTATAGACCCTCACTGAACCCTAAACCTAAATCCTGGTCCAAGGTTGCACGTTCAGTGAGCAACTTCGCAGAAGGGTACAAACCGTTGCCATACATTGGGGAGTTTGCTGGCAAGGTGCACAAGATCCTTTCCACAATGGTGTGGGAGGATAGGGTTCAGGGTTTAGCTGTCTGAGGTTTCGGGACTAAGTTTGCTTTTTCTCCGACGGTCTCTGACTGTAAGGATCATGAAGCAACTGAGCGACAGCGTCAAGCCGAAGCACGAGCAGGTGACCGGGGCTACTCTTAAGATCTCTTAAGTAACATGAAGTAGATCAATCTGTCTAGTAAATCTTGGAAGAATGTATTTTCTTACTAGTACTCATAACCTCCTCCATAGCGCTAGATAACTTGCCCAAGTTCCTTAGAAGCAACCCAGGTGAGGGACTTGAAGAAATCTCCGCACGGACAGCATTTGGAGAGCTCGGCTTGCTGCCTGCCCAGCTTTTTGATGGATGCTGCGCAGAAGACAGAGTGCAACATCTGGCCAGGCGGAACTTTCTCGCCACACATCTTGCACCCTACAGAACAACCCTAAACCATCAAGCCAAAAAAGACATTCATAAAGTAGAACAAGTTACATAGTGGAGCCTCAAAAGTGTGGAATAAGGTCATATCCCTGTAGAACCCCTTCATGTTTCAGGAATATTCAGCTGTAAGCCCTACACAACTTCCCTGAAGCCTTACCCTTAAGCTTGACCTGAAACATTTCGACGCAGCTGATATTATGGTCAGGTAAGAGCTACAGATGTGGCTCTTGTCAGGGCGGTGTTGTCTGCGGAGTCTACAAAATGTGCAACACTTTCTACGTGGTGGCTAGGATTGCTAGTTAGACGCTGACGGCTAGGGATGGTGTGGGCTTCGGATGGAGAGGCTGCGAGTTCTCAGTTGTTGTAAGGTTGTCGGATTCAGGGCTCAGGAGGTCAACCAGGTGTGTGACACATTCCACAACGTGGCTAACATCTTCAGTAGCAATATAGACGGGTTAAGCAATGACGCATTATCGCTGCTTAAGATACACGGGAAACACAGGATGATGATAACAATGTTAAGCAAGATCATAGTTGTGAATGTGCATAGCATTCTATAAGTGGTAGCTTGGAATCTGAGATGTAGATGTTTCCAACTTATGCCTTGGGTTGCATCTCACAGCTATCCTTGAATGAATACAAATCATGTTCCAATTACCATCCTTACACAGACCCAGAATCCCTACTGTAAGAGGCCGAATCGGGCTGAATTTTGTGAAAGCCCCACATATTATTGCTGCTGTCATTACTGCTGCTGAGGCTTTCGTATTGCAATTGCTGTTGTTTCTCGTGTCGCTTTCCTTTCCTTATGTGGAGACGGCAATCGACGATTTCTTTGTCAAGTACATCCTCCCTGTCATGGGAGCCATTTTCATGATGGTACGTACCAGCGAAGGGCCATTGGCTACTTGCGGTATCCATATCTGTGAACCCGTGAAGAAGATCCTAGAAGGCTCTTCAGAGGATTCTCTAGTTTTTCCGTGTCCAAATCTTCCGAGACAGCTTAAGTTATGGCTTCAACGCCAGCTCAGATCTACGACTGGTATACTGTGGCCTGCCATTATCAACAAAGAGGGCACAACCACCATAAGAATAGTTACGCAAAATGCAAATAGCGAAGCTAGCAGTACTGGTCAATAATTTTACGGCGAGTGTGATACTGTGAGGGCCGGTTCTTTAGCAGAAAACGTTATCCCGAATGGCAGGGTGTTTTCCCGCCCCTCCCCCCCCAAATTTGTTAGACTGTTTCGTGTCAGTGAAGCCGTAGTACTCAAAACATGGCTCATGAGCCAGACTTTAACAGTCAGACATTGTTGCAACCAATTGCCTCAAAGCATTCATCAGCTGGACTCCTCCACCTGAGAGCCCCCAAGCCCGCAGTTGGTGGATGAGTCGGTGATGCGGCATTTTTGTTATCTTTGTAATCATGGTGTGTGATATCGGTCCCTTGAATGTGGTAAGAACAGCAACAGCAAGAACACACTTAAGGATATTCAAGTCTGCATTACAAAGAGTAGTAACAATAATCACAACAATACTGACAGCTGTCATTCCTCCGGTAGGAAGAACAGTAACAATAGTGAGAACGAGTTCAACAGTGCAATGGTATTTAAGTCTGGTAATGACAGAACATGACAGCGAGTGTGGCAATACTTGTGGTAGTAAGATCGGCAGTCACAAGACAGGTATGATCATTCGGGTTGATTCAACGACGTATGAATTGAGCTGCAAACCAGACAAAGACCAGTTCAAAGAATGTTGCCCTCAACGACTTAATTGTCTGAATTGTTTAATGCAATTATTCTAAACAATCTAAATTGGACAGCTAGCTGCTTCCTCTAATGGGTTATGACTATTTGAAATCGGCCACCGGGTTTAGTCAAAAATGGAAAGCAAGGACCACTTCAAGCCAGCTTTGTGATCTGCATTTTGTATTTGAGTAAGAGCAAGTAACTGAGTTGAGTTGAATCCAAAAACATCTTGGCTTCAGGTGGCCTTGTCTTCCTCTGAAACAGAATTGGCCCTTGACTCTGCTATGTGGTATCTCCTGTAACTATTTCTTGACATGAACCAATAGTTTGAACCCTCGAAGTTAAGGGCCAGTCCATTTTCAGACCATTTCAATTTGTTAAAGTTTTAAAACGAACTTGACTAGGAGAAGATCCTAGCTTGAATGATATCTCCATTTATTCGTCTCACCAATATAAATGGTCCTTCCTTCTATTTAGCGCTTAGCAAAGCAAAGGCTAGAAATCAAGAACCGATCCTCTAAATCTATTCAAAAACTCAGCAAAACAGCAGCTTAATGCATTTGATTGGGGAGAAAGTCCTGGCTTGAGCGGAAGGTCAGATAGCTGTTCTGACCTGGACTTCATCCTAGCAAAATGAGCCTCGTAGTTTAATTAACTTGAATACTAACTACTTATGTATATATGTATACATATCTTTAATATGTTGCCGCCCCCGCCCCGGCCCTCAGAACCCGCAGTGGAACCATAGTTCACCCAATTTGGGGGGCCTTGGACAACCAAGACAGCTCCTTTTCCTAGCAAGAGTTGGTTTTTCAATGACGTGGTATTGGAACTTTTTCTGATGGAAAGATCGCTTCTTCTAAAGGGCACCACCAAAAATAAGATGTTTTTGGCAAACTATGGCGGCTTGTCAAAGAAAAAATTGGGTTTCCTCACAGTAAGATTAAACGTAACTATGACATCTGCGGCCTAAAGCCCCAAGGATTGCAGACCACATCTATGATGCCATCCAGAATTCCTTCGTCGGCAAATGTCCGCTGTCGGCCCCAAATCTAAATTTCCCTTCCATTGGAATCATGAACCATGCAACTTGGAGATCTTAGGTCTTGCTGGTCTTGCTATTTGTGGTTTAGGGCTTCGGGCTATGGAGTTTGCTTTTACGGTCTCATGGCTTCCTGAAATACTTTCTGCTATAGCCTATACCCCCTGCACACCAGTTTAAGAATAGCAAAACTACATGTAGAAAGCGTTGTTACGAAAGCATAAGCCCAAAAACTGCTTTATACAATCGTCAGATGATGAGGTGTAGAAGGTCTTCTATACTAAATAGCAAGCAGTTTGTCTCTTGTGTCGGCAGATCCTAAACAAAGGTGAAGAGTGTAATGGACCTGCTCAATGACTTCCTCAATGCTGCTCATCAGCATTGGTTTTCTTTATATTCATTTTTGCTTTGGACATACAGGGTGTTAAGAACTAGTATAGGGCGTGTTTCACGGGCTGTTTGGAGTTTGGTTTCCGATTATCGTTTTCGCGGCTGTAGTGAGTGCCGCTATGTTATTTGTACAAGTACAGGTATTCACGCGTAACCAAAAAGTGTCCTGAAGAAGATCGCATGGAAAGCAGACCTTGGTCTGAAATGCTGACAGGCGCAGCATATCTGAGGTCTGCGATGAGCGAGTTAAAGGCAGAGACCCGGATGGAACCAAAAAGACCTCTCGCGGGAAGGTGTTCTCTCGACACAGGCCCCAAGCGCATCAGCACACATGCCGGCACAGGACTGCTGCTGGCCACACGCATTCCCGAGAGCATACCGCTACCCCTCTTTTGACCTGTGCCCGGGACCTGTTGACCCCTAACCCGTGACGCTATATACATTGAACTGCCACACAACACCAAACCTTTCTCCTTAGCCTGTATACCGTAAACCCAGGCTTTGCAAGGCCTCCTCCGGCGGCGGCACTGCATCAACATCCCACACCTTGCGTGCCCAGGATGAATGAAACTTGGGATGCCAGATGTGTTTTGGGATGCGGGACAACTTCCGTTGTTCTGTGGGCAGTATAGTTGGTCTTCCAAGGTGTATATCATGTCCTGATCTAGCTTTCGCTGGTATATCTTTAGATGGGTCTTTGTTTTTGGGACGTTCAGGGCCCTGGGCTCAGGATTCGGATTATGAATAAACTCGTTATGTGAGGCTTCAGACGGAAAATAAATCTAAAAAAAATGTAACGGCAGTGATGGAGCTGATGAGTATGGGAATTACTTGCAGGTGCCGCTTAGGGGTTATACTGTGATATGTGGATGTCCCGGAAGTCTTCGCGAGCAAGAATGGTAATTATTTTGGGGACATATAGGCGGACCTTCATTTTGAGCTTGGGCCACTATTTGTGAGTTTGCAGAATCTACACCTGTTATGTGCTCTGAACCGCATTATGATGATGATGCGGCTTGAACCGGTCACGTTGGGCATGGGGTAATTAGCAGACTCGGAGATGGTTTTTCGGGTTCCCGACATACACAGCCAACACTCGAGTTGTTTATTGTTGCGCCGGCTGGGAAGGGAACCGCAGTCATAGTAATGATTGCAAGCGTGGTATTAGTGGTGATCCAAGGAGCGACCTGGGGAGTCTCCGTACTCATGAGAATGAGTGCGGACCATAGGAATTCTTACAGTACAGGGAGACCGAGAGCATTTATGAACTAAAATCTACACTGGCCGGTGACGCAACCAAAGCGGAAGCCTTGTTCTTTCCTGACGAAAGATCAGCTCTCTTCAACCTTTCTAGGTTGCAGCATGCCTCCTCTATCCCGAGACATGTACATGGTGACGTCCCCGGTATCATCTCATCCTTCGTACTGAACCGTAACAACAATTTACCCGTTCGATTCTATGTGCCAGAAAGACACGCAATGGACATGGGGAACGCGAAGACTCAACATTTCTCAGCTTACTTTTCGTGATAGCAATATGTGCCTTCACTTGCATATTACCCTTCGCGATGGCAGCCATGTCAGACCACCAACAACCTTGGTCCTCGTGGCAGCGGTACTGGTGACTCCTTAGCCACGAGCATCGCATAGTGCGATGAAAGTGCTTAAACTCTGAGGCCTAACCCATAACCCCAAAATTTGGAGCTTCAAACCTACAGCGTACCCCCAAAGCTTTTAACACAGGTGTCAGTGGCGGCACTACTGGCATCGCATTTGCTTCCGATGCCCCGGCTGGGGACGGCGCCGTCGCTGGAGTGGTTTTCGCTGGCGGACCTGCTGCATGTGGATCAGAGTTCCTGGGTCGTCCGCAGGAAGCTTTTGGAAGAAATGAGGCTTTACAGGTTTGGGTTCAGGGTTTTAAGGTAAGGACTATGTGGATTGTCATCGCGATGGTTGCCGGGGACAAACAATGTTCTGTTGACGGGCTTGTGCGTTACAGTCTACAAACCAATCCTTTCCCCCAGGATGATGTGCCTTCTGCTGTGTAGCGCTTGTTTGCTCGGACCTAAGCGATAGCGCGGAGTAATGTTAAGAGAAAGGGACGCTTGTCCGGCCAACCATGTCTGAGTAGTTTAGGGCTAGCGCACGCAGAATAGCTGTTCCGATTATCGAAGCAAGCATTTATAGCGTCCCCTTTTGGTTTCCGAGATTGAAGGGTGCCCCTCCCCACCTATGTATATATTTCAACCCATATTTAACATTCGGGTGTATTTGGTGCAAAGTTGTCCTGTGAAGGTTGGTTTTTACTGCTCGTAGTTTTTGGGCTGCTGTGTTTGTATGGAATGGTGCAATAAGTGCCGCTTCGAAGGGCACGCAGCTGCTGCACGCGAGGTACGGGCCCTGGGTGCTTGAGGATCTACACCATTGAGAGGTGAACGTGGGCCTCGCGGTGATCCCAAGTTGCCTGACAGACAGGCTGCTGGTCCGGAAACTTCTGCGCGGCCTCCTGCGGCTGTTCCTGCTGCACCTCGTGCCACTCCTGCCTTGGCGGTGGAAACGTCCGCCACTGCGACAGGTTAAGATACTGCCAGCTGTTCCAGTACCCTGGACAGCAGCGCTCAGAAATGGCGGATCCTCCAGGATTCATGCAAGATGCTGGGACATTGACTGGACGCCGGCGGGGGACTGGCACCGGCCGAAGAGGAAGGTGCCTCCCTACCGGCCGCAGAAGGAGGAATCGCCGGCGCGCATGACAGCCTAAAGGCTCTGCCAATGAAGGTAAGGAGCGTCGGGACCCAGGCTCGGAAGTCAAGCCTGCACCCTCCAACCTCTGTTCGCAAAGTCACGTCGCTACGAGTCGAGGCCGAGGGATTCGAAGGAGGCTCCTCTCGAAGAGCGAAGGCAAACGGCAAAGCGGAAAGTGGCAGGATTGGACACCTTCGGCAGAAACGTGGGAAGTCCAAAAACGAAGGAAAGGGCAAAGGAAAGGGCAAAGGAAAAGGCAGGAAAGGCAGAAAAGCAAAAGCATTGACCTGGGGGGAGAAGGACGACTGAAAGAAGTCAAAGAAGGAAAAGGAGGAGGGAAGACTGGAGGAGGCAAAGGGTAAAGGCGAGGGATCAAAAGCAGAAAGAAGTGACACGTGAGTGACGGCGCTGGCTGTCAGCCCCGCGCCGCTTCTCCTTCCAGGGTCACGGCTGGGGATCACGTGCCGGAAAGTCAAACTCATGACGTTTGCTGCGCTGTTAATTGGCTGGGTGGCTGGCCTCAGCACAACTTGAGGCCGGGCCGTGGAGACGTGGCTGGCCGCAATGGTGAAAAAGGGTGTACGGTCCTGCTTCGGCGACAGATTTAAAGCCTTCTGGCTTTCTTGCAAGTGATCAACCTCCAGAATTTGAAGTGAGTGAAGTTTTCCGAGACTTCAGGAGCGCCCGCGTGCGCTACCGGTGAATAAGTTCTGCTGCGCATGGAACAAATGAAAGATGCCCTTCCCTGCTGGAGCTGGGGGGGCGGGACGAGCAAATGCGCTAGATTTGGTACATGAAAACTTATTCTGAACTCCAAACCATATTTAATAAGCCTTGAGCTTCGAGATGATTGTGCTCGGCAATGTTCAGTTCACAGCATGCATGGTGAGGGAGAAAAGAGGTTACTTTACCCCTGCTGGGGCGCGCAAGCCTCTACCTGTTGACCAAGTGGGTTGAAAGCAAGTTTTGAACAGGCTGTTCGGGCGCCTAACCCAAATTCCTCTCGAATGGAAGGCCAATATTCAGGACCATCAAGAATTTCGTTCCCGTCAATGGACTTCAAAGAACAATCAGTGATAATCAGGGGTCATGTTGAGAAGCTCCCCAACATTGCGTCGTGGCAAAGCATACCTCTTTGCGCTCCCCGTCTCATGAAAGCCCTACTTTGCTCTCAACCTCATGCTGGATGGGTCCGATCTGGGCTTGGAACAGGGCCGACAATACACCATCGCCTGCTGCGCTCTGTCTACGGGATGGCGGAGCCCTGTTGGTGTGATGCAATGCATTTCGAGAACTGTTCTCTTGGAGGCTGGGCTCCCGCAATGAAAGTCGCAAGGATGACGTCCCAAAGTGGCTGGTCGATTGCGGGCGGAAGGGGGGTGCAAACGGCTGGTGAGCGGCTGGTGGCAAGCTTATTTGGACAATTTTATCCGTTGCGAAGTGAGACGTGAACAAGCCTGCAAGCTGTTGGAAGTCACACTCTGGCATGCAGAGTTGGCTTGACACTCTGTCGGGATTCTCTCTGTGCGGCTGACAAAAACGTCGAAGAAGCCTCCCTTGCTTTTGAGTTGGGTGCTGGGCGGGGCAGCGGTCTGGTACGTTGGGGCTGTTGAAAATGTGTCAGGCTTCGTTGTGTTTCGTGCAGAGTCGCAAAGGAGGCAGCAAGGAACTTCAGGTTCTTGGAGGGCGTGGGGCTTTTCTTGTTAAGTTGCGACGCCCTGTGTTTGCCTGCTTCAATGACCTTTGGAGAGCAATTTACATGGAAGGTCTTTACCCACACTTGTTGGGGCGAGCGTCCACTGAGTTGATGATGGGTTGCTGCTTGCCCCACTGATTGGGGCTGACTTACGGCAGCCGGTTAGTGATGTGGTCATTGCATCTGATGCGTCGGAGTCTGGAGGAGCCTTTTGTGTCGGATCTGGGCCGGGATGTTCGTTGGCTTCCTTGTTGGACACGCCAGGGTGGGGGTCGCGAGATTCCCGTGCTCGTGGTTTCGTTGTTCCATGGGATTGGTGGTGCCTTCAGGGCGTATGATCTGCTTAAATGGGCAAGTACCTTTTCGAGTGTTGAGGAGGTCCACTTGTGGGGAGGTTTCCCTTGCGTTCATCTCCGGTCTGTTCGAAGCAACAGGAGAAGCTTGGAAGGGGATGGTTCCAACTCCATTTTGTTTTACCGCTTGTTGAAATTAGAGATGGCTGAACCGTTCATTCTCGAGTTTTGCCACGGTACAATGGGTCATTGAAAGCATTGCCTCGATGGATGTCAGTGCTCGAGATGAAATCCGTGGGCACTTGGGGACTACGCTACGGCGGTTGGACCCTGCTGATGTGATGTGCTTCTCAAGACCTCTTTTTGCATGCAGGTTGCTGGGGCGTGAAGATGTTGAGCTGAAGTACCGACCTTGCTTCGCTGAGGTGATAAGGTGGGCAGCGGGGCCTTCAGATGATAAATGGCTAACTCCAGGTTGGAAATGCGTTCGTCTGATGCAAAGATGCTCACCTTCATGAAAAGAATCCCGAGAGAACGGCCTCCTCCGAATCCTGCTGGCTTGGCGAGAACTCCGGCCGACGCAGTGAGGCGCTGAGAGACGGACAACTCCTGCTTTCCACCGTGCCAGTACAAGGAAAAGTTAATTCCTTCTGCGCAATGGCGCGGACCTCCGATATACCCTAATGCTTCCGAGAGCTGCTGATGGGGCTCGGAAATAGGCATACTCTGTTGTGCCTGCCGGCCAGTCAAAACAAGAACAACAAACAATTGCTTGAAGAGATTCGTCTCAGTTTGATAGGAGGCAGCTTTGCAAGGCTTCCTTTGCGTGAGTGGGGGGGCTTCTGTGTCGTCGATACCAGGCTGAGCCCTCAATAGCAACTTTGCTAGGAAGACTGGGGCTCGCGCCGGGTCATGTGACCGGGCTGGGCGTCCGTGCCTCTCTGAACAGATTCAGGAACTAAGGCGAGTTGAACCCGACTCCCCATCCCATGCAAACTTTGGCGTCCAATCTTTGTTTCATTGCTAATCATACTGCATCGGATGCTTGCGGAACAACTGGTGAGATCATTCGCCCCAAAGCTACGAGACCGAGAGATGTTGATGCAATCTGGTGGCAAGTTTATTCAACCCGTTGGAAATTCTCACGCCATGCTGCTGCAATGGAGATCTACTAGGCCGGACCATTGTTGCAAGGGTCGAACTTCTTCAACAATTCCTTCGGCTCTCAGTAAGCAGAGTGGCGCGTATGTGCTTGCCATGTCTGTGAGTCTGGTTTTGGGCCATGTGCGTAGCGGAACCAACCTTGCTGATAAGGGCAGCAGGGTGTGATGGTACCCCGCCATCCTCGACAAAATGCCAATCTGGCGTTCTCGTCGACTCAGTTCCGAACTTACCGCAGATATCAGCGAGCTTTGGCACTAGTCCTTGCTTTTCTTCAGAGCTGTTCATTAGTGGCAGAAGTCGGTGACACTGTTTCCGAATTGATTGAGCTAGCTTGGTCGCAAGGCAAACCCTTGACTCTCATAGGGGATGCACTGTCAGGTTTGCACTTCTTTTGCCACAGACCCGGCGACAGTTGCCACTTTCGTGGCGGCTCTTCAGAACATGGAAGCGGCTAGAACCACCCTCCCGAGCCATCCCATTGGCCAGCCTGCTGGCCTCTGCCGCGCTGGCACGCTGCGTTGAGCAAGGCTGGCTTGAAATGGCAGCTTTGGTGGGGCTGGGCTCTCACTGTCTCCTCCACGGGCGAGCTTCTCAAATTACAGCTTGGGGATCTGATGCTTTCTCACAACCAAGGGGTAGCCAACCTCCCTCTCACTAAAACAGGCCTGGGACGAACAGCCTCTGAGGCTCTGCCCATCTTTGACAGATGGTTGCTTTGTACTTTGACGCATGTTGCTTCAAATACCCGGAGTGAGCCCAAAGCCACTTTGGAATCGCTCCGCACAGAGTTTCCGTAGGCATTTCAGCATGTTGCGCCATGCCTCTTTTCAAAGTTCCCGCAAACAAGTTCTACCCCTATTCGCTTCGGCGAGGTGGGGGTACTCCTCTCCTGTAGCATGGCCCTGGAAACATCATGCTTCGAGGCCGCTGGCGTTCCCAAAATGTATGCCGAATCTATTTACAGGATGGGCTTTCTGCCCTTTTAGATATTAGCTTCTCTCAATCAACCCACGCGGCTTGATATCCTACTACAACGCTCAATATACGGCTCCGCCGTGAATGGGTGCGTGGAGGGGAGCACTTTCTTATCCCTTGTTGAATTTCCTCATACAAAAGAGGAGCGGACGAGAAGGCATCTCGCATGCCATTTGCGGATCTCATGGAACCTCGACCTGCCACTGGTCTGAGTGACTCTTGGAGTGATCCCTCCTGACGGTTCTGCGCCCGAAAGATGAGGAAATTTCAGTTTTGTTGGAGCATGGCTCCAACCACAAAAATCAGTGGACTCAAGCTGCGACCTGAAAAAGTTAATAAAGATATGCTGAGCACTAAAATCTAATTAAAATAGTATACAAATCGAGTAATGGAATCAACGCTACTCGTAATACTTAAATTCCAACCCCTATGTGAAACCTACTTTAAACCTAAACGCCATTTAACTCCAACTTAGAAACGTAATCAAACCCATTGAAATCTTTTTTAAACTTAATCCAAATCGAAGTAGATTCTGATTGAAATTAAATGAAAATGTATTCAAATGAAAATAGTCATATGGTTAAACGCGGTACAATCGCACAATGAAAGCCCCATTAAATTGTTTCAAAAACAACTAACATCTAGGAAATGCCGGAGATCCCTAATGCTTAAGAGTCGTGCTAGGGACCACGTAGCTCAGAGGATCCGAGCCGTAATTAACTTTTCAGAGTTTGGAATTCTGGGGAACCCGTATTTTGTATGTGGGGTGGGTTTAGTATACTAGGGGAAGCGATTAGTCTACCAGCAAGAATCCTCGGGTCAAAAAGAAACTTGGCGATTTTGCTGCGGCTCAACAAAAAAGGTTCCCTACCTCCACTGCTGGTGGTATTGGAGGTCCCACTGCTTCAACTTCGAGCAAATCTTGAAGGCCAAGAAGCAGTTGGGAGACAGTGGAAGTCAGAATAGAGATGATTTCAAAATGTTTCCAGTGTCACCAGTAGTTGTATAGTATTGATGCCAATCACCATGAATCGCACAAGCTGGATTAGAAGTGCTAGAGTTACCAGAGCCAGGTTCCTATATACAAGCAGTAGTGATGAAATCCGAAACACGAACCATAAGCCCCGCAGCCCTACAACTATACATTTCACAGCTTGCAGGGCATCGGAGGTTGGCTGAAACGCTACTTCAGCCCCGTCACGCGTGTGGTGCAGGTAGGGAGCTAGCTAGTGGGGTTCGGGCGGTTTGAGGCCTAAGGTGCGAATATGGTTAAAGGAGTGTAGGGGTTGACGGCTTGGGGATTCGTAAGATTTCAGGGTAAGGTGTGGAGTCTTGAGGGCCCAGGAGTTGACACATGCCGTTGTGGGCTTTCTCCTGTCTGATCTGGAGGCAACTTGTTTTTCCGATTCCATTCAATCATGGAGTGGTGTACTCACGCTTGCGCCAACTCCCGGCGCCCAAACTGGTCACGTCGGTGCTGGCTTTTGCCATGCTTCAGAAGCTCTCAGAGAGACTGAGCCCAAATGATCAGCAGTAAATTTCCCGTCTAGTCTCTGTGTAAGTCTTATGACGTACACCAAAATCACGTTCGAGTCATGGGGCCCGTATAGTAGCTTGTATTGTATGTACAAGGGGCATCCGTTCCCCCTCATAACTACAGCCAAGCCACACAAAATCTTTTGACCTTACTATATATTACGTGCAAGGTATGTTGGGTGCTTGTAGGGAATGTCTGTTATAAGCGGGTGGGCATGCTAGGTCTGAGGTGAGAAGATTTGTCCAGCATCCCCGAATTTGCACTATGCTAGACTAAAACTCAGACATCGCCATTAACATGATTAGTTGCGGTATGCCTTCACCTTCCTTGTTTTGCTTTGCTGCATCTACCTCAAAATCGTATTGTAACCTCTTCAGGCCTCTTATGCTTGACCCAGCTACCCCTTCCGAAGGTCAGCCCAAAATCTCAAGCTCCAAAAGCTCCAAGCCCTAACGCCAAACGACCGTTTGAAACCCAAAGCTTTAAGCCATAGTCAAGATTCCTTTCTACTGATAGTAATTTTTGCCACTTCCATTTATCCACAGGGGTTCCATATTAAGCTGCTTTCCTGGAGGTTCTGTGGGGTACTGTGGGTCTATAGGCCGTCCATGAGGGTCGACTGTTTTCATGTATTGTCATATTGGAAACGGGGCGTCTTCAGATCATTTGCATTATTTTGTATGGTTCCCAGCCAAAGTAGTTGAACTATGTGATCTTGAAATATTCGTTATATGCTGGTGGCAGGTTGTGTGCAGCAATGAATGTTGTAGACAGAGGCATTAAAACTTGAAATGACGGTTCAGTTCAGGGTTAGCGTTTAAATTAGATTCTCTCAGTTTGGGTTCCCTATATGTGAGAGCTCGAAATTTGTGTATGCCATCTTGACTATCACATTTTTATCCTGGTCACATGTCCAACAGGAGTAGTAGTCCGCATAACTGTGGTTACTACTATCTGCTGTTGATGCTACAGCGCAAGTAAACCCAATCCCTACCCTAGAACCGCGACACCAATCCTAGAGAGGGCGCCATCAACGTCATCCTCTCGCCGGTGAAGTGGATCATGGAGAACCATGGTTCTGATGAGTACACGAAATATCCTGCAACACCCTTTGTTGGGGAGGTGTCCCTTGCGGATATGAGTAATTGGAGGTGGTAGTTTATTCTGGGGACCATACGTAAGGGAGTCTCTCATGTAGCTTCGCAGAGGGCTTAGGACAGGGTTTGGGTTCTTTGAAATATGTGAGGCTCCCTACCCGTCATTTGCATCCAGGGTGCAGGACAAGTTACAGTAAGGAACCTGCTGGACGAGATGATGAAGCCCTTGAATGCTCTCAACATCCAACTTCCTCCTGCCATCATGGACATGTTCCTCGAGTGGTCTCGGACATGTGTTTTTTGATTGGTCTACGTGTAGAGCTCCTGTGACATGGTATCTGCCGTCCTTCCAGCAACCCAGCCTGCACCGTCAGCCTCTTCAACAGGATTGATTACATCAAAACGGTACAGACGGCGGTAGGTGAAGTTAATACAGGCTCGAAAACCCTGTACATCAAGGTTCCCACAGCTGCCGGGCTTGGACTGCAACAGCATCAACCACATGGCCCGGCACCGGTGATCCTTCTCAACGGACGAAGCCACAGAGCAAGGAAGCAGACATGACCTTGAAGATTTCAAAAACTTGCTACCGCACAGTGCGTCATGTATGCGCCACTGGTTGTGCTTGCTAACCCTCCACCCTGATCTTAAACTAGGGGTGACAGTTGGTTTAAGCATGTTTAAACGCTCACGACGGAGATAACAATGGTCGTAACGGCACCAGCACTGAAGATAGTGGAAGTGATTATGCACGCGATGATTGCATTAGCAGGATGAACAATCACAACAAGAATGAGAGTTGATGAGAGGTCTGAAAAGGAGGACGCTAATTAACCAGAAAATAGCACTAGCATCGAGAGCAGTTTTCTTGAACCAGTGTCAGAGATACTTGTACAAATACAGTATCAATGACGTTCAAGATCATTGTAGTGGCAACAGCTGTAGTCACACACATGGCAATGATGAAGCTGATGATGGTTGCGCTTCTAGCCGTCATTCTACGAGTGGCAGTATGAACAATGGTGGTACTGAAGTAAATTAACAGAAAAGAGCTAAAGCTAGATGAGACTGGCATGATATACATTCATGCTGAGCAGGAATGGCGATAATGCATGTAAGAGTACCAGTAACAAAAGCAATAGCCGTTAGAACATAGGTTTGGTAGCGATTTCAGTTGAAATTAGCCGCGAGAATGAAATCATCTGGAAGACGGATGGGAAAGTAATAGTTGAGCGGCAACGCATGATCGGAACGAGGGTATTAGAAAGGATAGCAAATGTCAGCAGGAGGCGACGCAAGCAATGTGCCGACGGCAAACGTGGTAGGCTGCATCGTAGTCGTCGTGGGAGTAGCAGTAGAAGTACTTGGATGTTCCCTGGGTTAGCTAAGTTTTAACATGTAGAACATAGATAGCAAATGGCATGTAAGTATATGTTAATTGAAAGCTAACCATGTCTTAAATGATTATAATTCTGTTAAAATATTAGACCTCTGATTAACTTTAAGTTAAAATTACAGTAAAACTTAATTTCATGTTAAAATTAGCATGAAAAACTAAATAGTTACTAAGCCAATTTAATTTTTTACAATCCCACAACATAACTTTTTAGTAAACACTTAGTCCCACATTTGCTGGGGCTGTCAAAGTTGTGAAATTGCTGTGAATTTCACAAGCATTTAGCATGGGTTTCATTTTGTTTTGTATTTGGGGTTTGCTGAAGTCCTTGTTTGGGGCTGTCATTTTGATTTTGTTTTCCTTTTTCTGAGAATGAAAAGGGTTGAGGGTTTAGGGTTTAGGGTTTAGGGTTTATAATAGGGTTTTTTAGGGTTTAGGGTT
>CAJNIZ010005109.1:6569-20104 GCA_905231905.1 Symbiodinium pilosum | reverse complement strand
CTTGCCTATTGTCCCTATATCAACCTATATTATAGTCCCCTAGGTTAAACCCTAACCCCTAAACCCTAACCCTAAACCCTAAACCCCTAAACCCTAAGCCCTAAACCCTAAGCCCTAAGCCCTAAGCCCAAAGCCCTAAGCCCTAAGCCCTAAACCCTAAGCCCTAAACCCTAAGCCCTAAACCCTAAGCCCTAAACCCAAAGCCCAAAGCCCAAAGCCCAAAAAGCCCTAGGCCCTGAACCCACTCGGTGCTCCCTTAAGCCATACTCGGGCACTACTGAGAGTGGGCTAGTACCAGGGGTTGTCTACCGGGGCGGAAGGTTGCATACCACTCCTAAAAAAGGTTCAGGGCTTAGGGTTTAAGGCTTAGGAATAGCATCTTGGCTGGCGTGGGCTATATAGCAACACTTTTTTTTCTTCGAAGCTCTTCTTGGAAGCCTCCTGTGCCCAACCTCTGCCTCAGGAAATGAACAAATTTGATACTAAACAATTGGGAGGAAAGTATGTTCACCCAATTGTTTAGTACCTCTGCCTCAGGAAATGAACAAGTTTGATGACATGATGGCTTATGTGAAAATGGCCTTGCGACGCTGTGGCAGATTTCGGACTGTTGTAGCGTTTGTCTGCGGCTTCCTAGACTAAAGAGTTTTTATTGGGAACCACAAGCAGGGAACCCCAAGAATATAGTAGGAATATCTTCCTACTATATTCATGGGGTTCCCTGTTTGGGGTTCCCCATAAAATCCCTTTATAAACCCTAAGCCCTAAACCTTATTGCTTTTTAGTTCTAACCCTAAGGGTCCAAGGACCCAACTTACAGGGTTTCAAGGCCCAAATACCATCAACATTATAGTATTTGGGCCCTAAAGCCCTACTATTGGGGTCCTTGGACCCTTAGGGTTAGAACTCTCCACGGGCATCCTTCACAGAAGGAAGACCCTAGAGGAGCGCGACTGGCACAAGATCTCTAAAACATTGCAGCCTTACACGACCTAGAGTCTAAGCTCCTTGAAGGGGGTTAGCTAGGGGATTAATTATATAGGGAGCTTTTAGAAGAGTAGTTTAGGGGGATACTAGGATTTAAGATTGTGTTCATGACATTATTTCTCAATCCCGAAAGTGCCACTATTTGCTTAATGATTGACCTTCAAAACCCTGAATGGCCCTAAGTACCTTCATCCCTTATAGGAATATGCCCAATGGGTCTAGGACTATACTTGGGTCCTTAAGGAGTAGCTATCTACGTACTTCTGGCCACAGGTATATCCCATGTGGCACTCAGGGCCTTTGGCATGGTCTTCAAGTACATAGGGGTTTTGGGTTCGGGGTCATACAGTGGATGGAGGAAAGGTTACACCACCTAGGATCCACAAAACAATGTAGTCATTGGGGCATAAGGTATACGAGGTGGTGCAAGATTTCCTACATCCACAGTAGGACCTCCTTCAGGCCTCAAGTATGTCCCAAATTGGGCACATGCAGCCTTTGCGAAAGCCATGCAGGATTTTCAGCATCAGCAGTATCCCTTGGTACTTCCCAAAATTAGGGTCCCATTTTGGTACTTGAAGATAATAGGTGCCGCAATATAATCTATAACCAACAGGGGCCCATAATTTTGAGAACAACCAGCATAATCCCTAGGAAGCCCTAGTTGCCATACCTATTTCCAAGCTCTTTTCCATTTGACCCTCCATTATTGGGTGCCCTAAACCCTAAGCCCTGAACTCAAGACCCTAAACTCTATAAACCCTCAACTCTAAACCCTACACCCTACTATTGCCTGTATCGAAAGCCAGCTCAGGAAAGCGCGGGAAGGCCTCTGGTGTCGGCTTAGTTTATGGTTTAAGTTTAGAGTTTAGGGTTCAGAGTTTAGGATTTAGAGTGTCTCGCAACGATATGAGATTGTTGATGTGATGTAGACTTCCCGTTATGGTCTTTGGCCAGTGTATAGAATTTCTGAGGAACAGTGGTGAATGTACACACTTGGTGTCCACCTTGGGGGATCGAATATCCAAAAGTACGGGTCTAAGCCATACAAATACTTGTACAACTACGTAATCGGGCGTAGTTACATACTCTAACCCTGAACCCTAAACGCATGTGACCCATACGAGATACACATGGGGCTTTATGGAGCTTCTATTAGGTACTTTAGGGTCAGGGTTTAGATTTTAGGGTTTAGGGTTTAGGATAGGCGCATGTATAGAGATGTCTAGGGTTCAGTTTTGCCCAAAGTGTGCATCTATCCTTAGACAGGGCGTTTCATCTTGGTGGGTGCTTTCCCTAAACCCTGAACCCTAACCATGACGATGCAGGGAGGGGATGGCAGACGCTGCACCATATGCTGGTTTTCTTCGTAATGGAAACTGCCAGGGTTTAGGGTTTAGGGTTCGGGACCATACCATATCCGATATTACCCTAAGGCTCCAAATAGCCCAATGTAGGTCATATTCCTAGCCTTTGGGGCCCAATGTAGGTTGGGGCCCTAGGCTTATGGCCATTTGGAGCCGTGTGGGATGCTACAGTACCTGTACTTTCTCGCAATCGTCGTCCTCGTCTTCATCGCTGTGGTTGTCGTGTGAAGGTCGCGTTCCTTGCAGTGGTCCTCATCGCAGTAGTGGCAGTAGCAGTAACAACATAGTCCCCCTCAAGTAGATAGAATATAGGGCATCTAGGGTTTAGGGTATAGTCCCCCTTAAGCAGGTAGAATATGTTGTATGTATTTGCGGGTCTTATTATGATATACCCAAAGCCATATTCTATCTACTTAAGGGGGACTATATCCGGAGCAGCTGTGTTAGCTGCAGCATTTTTTTTAAAAAACATCTGCTACTTCGGTGGAACATTTCTATATCCTGAAGCCTGGGAACCCTGCACAATAAACGCAAGGAATGTACCCAGCCCTATGTAAACATTACCCCGTGAAGAATGTAGGTATTGTTGATAGACATGGGGCCCTAGGGTATTGGTAGTTTCCATAACCAGGGGGAGCCCATGAGGACTCCAAAAACGGGACCCCCTGATTTTCAGAACGCGCCATGAGAACTAATCCCTAAACCCTAAATCCCTAAACCCTAAACCCTGCATCCTAAGACCCCCTCCCAAAAATGGAACCTCCCAATAATCCCCTAGTTTCCCCAATGTAGTAATGGGGGTCATTTTGGGAGGTTCCATTTTTTGGATCCTCTAGCGAGGTCAGGGAAATCCTGAACGCCAAATCCTTTTTTTCCGTGATCCCAGGATCCTTCATGGATTCCTGAACCCCAGATCCTTGGCCCTAGTAGTAGTAATAATGATAGGAACAGTAATAGTAACAGTAATCGCAATAACAGTAGCAATACTAGTAATAGTGATAGTAACATCTAAATCCTGAAGCGCGGCTTGCTTACTATAAAAGGGTTAGTTTAGGGTTTAGGGCTTAAACCCTACAAGGGGCTAAGCCCTAAGCCCCTTTGGCAGGTCCACTTGGAGCAGGTCGTGGCCATCGAAACGGATTTCTCATTGCTGACCAGGTCCACATGGATTTAGGGGGTCTAGGGTTTAGGGCTTAGAGTTCAGGATTTAGGGCGTAGGATTCAGTGTTCAGGCCTGTTAAGGCATTGGGACTTCGGGTACGGGTGCAAATCTCAATTGATGGATAGTAGGGGAGGCCTCGTGTCCATATATACACATATATACATGTACGTAACACTTAGTATATACATATATATATATATGTATATATATATATGTACGTAACACTTAGAAGTCATTTGAGAAGCCAGTTATGTTCAGCATTGACCTACCTCCAAACCTGATCCTTGAAGTGTGATCTAAGAATTAGGGCTTGCGGCTTAGGGTTTGGGGGATGTAGGATTTAGGGTTTGGGGAATTAGAGGTTCCTGGCAGCGTTTAGGCTTGAGGGTTGCGCGCGTTGGGGTTGAAGGCAGTGTTCAGGTTTTAGGTTACCAGTGTTGGGGTCTAGGGTTTAGGCAACGTGTAGGTTTTCGGTTTTATGTGCCCAGGATCAGGGCAGGTTTTAGGGTTTCATTTCTAAGGTTCTGGGCAGACCAGGATTCAAGTTTTGATCTTAGCTTTTAAGTATACCCTAAACTCTACACCCTGAAACCCGCGTTAAGGTCTTAGGTTTTAAGTGTACCTAGAGTAGCCTAGAGACCCTTAACAAGAAAGGCAAACATACCCAACTTATTAGGTACAACACACTTTGTATAGCTACATTGTAGGGCTCAGGCAAGGGTTCAGACCTGTGAGTTTCCGTTTGAGGTTCAGCGGTTAAGTCCGAGGGTTCTCAGGGTTTAAGTTCATTCTAGGATGAGTGTTCAGGGTTCAGGGCCTTGAATTAGGTGTATTGATCGTTCTCAGTGCAAAAAGTGCGGTCTCAGGATACGACTTTCACAGTCCCACATAAAAACCTCTAAATCTTTAAGCCCTAAACCCTAAATCCTGTAAAAACCTCCATGACCCGCTCCTACCTTCACATCTTGTGAGGCGGCGGCCTGACATTTTTTGACACACGCCCCAAACCCTAAGGGTCCAAGTACCTAATAATCATATACTTACCCAAAGCCTGTACCATAATTCCTATTACCCAAAACCCAAGTACCTAATTATTGGGTACTTGGACCCTCTGGGAAATAGCAGTGTATTCTTCTTACTCCGGTTTGCTCATTGCAGCATTCGTTAGTATCAGCTTGTCATGTTCGGGCTGTGTTTTATTGCTTAGCTTTTGCTATCCCACCATCGGGGTGAAAGCAGCTAATAGCAAGTTACTTGCCCCGAAGCTACACGCCAAGAACGATGACCAAAATGCCTGGTGCCCAAATGTGTCAAGCCTTCAAACCTTAAACCTTAAATCCCAAACCCGAATGCGAGTTCCAGAGAAGCTTTACCACAGAATCTTCAAGGTAGACCCCTAAGGGTTTAGGGTTGGGGGTTTAGGGCCCCAAAACCCTAGTGCCGCACTGCCGAGGGAGCAAATTTTTGCACCACTCCGCAGTACTCTGGGGCTACTAAGTGGTGCAGGATTTCCTCTATCCACCATATCCCAAAAAAACCTTGGCCCTACACATCAAAGCCCCAAACCCTACAACATTCAATCCTCAACTCTATAACCCTAAGTCCTTAAAATCCTTAAGCTTCGATCTTTCATGCTTGGACAGCCCTAAGCGCTAGACCCCAATCGCGAAACCCCAAACCCTCAACTCCGAACCTTTAACCCTACAGCCTACGTAAATCCTAAACCCTCCAGGGTGTGGTGTATTGCGGAGCTTGTCGAAGCCCATGAGCTGCACCTGCAGCAGGCCTCGAACCTCAACCCTTAGGCTCCAGTCTGTGGTTTAGGGTTTTGGGTTTTGGGCCCCTGTATGCGATAATGACAATATTCATATGAGCTATGGTCTAAAGTCTTTAAAGGTGTTATATAGGGTTTGGGTTTAGGGTTTACGGTTTAGGAGGTTCTATATCAGATCATACATTACAGGTGGTACTAAGGGGAGATACAAGGACTTAAGACTCACATGGCGAGTTCCCAACATTAGGGTCCCATTTTGGTACCTCTGAATATTCAGTGGCGTAAAATCATTCATAACTTCACAGCCAAAAGGGGCTCAGGGTACCCAAGGTACGCACAGGAGTCGGTTTGCTAGTTGAGTATAGCCCATAATATATTACTTCACAAGGAACCCATGTCCATTAGTCACCCGGGAAATACTGACTGTAGCTCATATACCTTTTTGAAGGCATATAGGGTCATATAGGAGTCATTTAGGGTTATGCAGGGATATACAGAGTTTAGGGCTTGGGGTACAATCATCCTATACCATGGGATTTTGAAAATATTGCAAATCGTCATGTAGGTTTTTTGGGGTGTACGATGATGAGTTATGTGGACCCTGAGGGTAAGGCTTCAAGGTTAAGAGTCTTGAGTTTGGGGTTAGCTTTTTTACATGCGGGGCCAGGAGTCTCGGAGGTTGGGTTGGGCACTTCTTAATCCAGGGTTTAGACTATCTGGGTTGCTGTTACGGAACCTTAACTTAAGCTACTCTCTGGGGGAAACCTTATCATTTACTATATATATATATACATACATATATGTACATATACACCCATTATGGTGACGAAATTTAAGATCCTGAACAGTACCCCAGCTATTTGGTTTGGAGTTTTCAGCGCGGCTTTCCGGGTTTCAGTCTCAAGGTTTTGGGCTCTCGGGGTTTAAGCCCCAGTTGCTAAATTTCAGACCCCTTTCCAGGCCCAACATATCTAGGTACCCATATACATGTCCAAACCCTAAACCCTAATCCCTCTACACGTATGCCTATATGTATATACTTGGCTGTCTTCTGCCTGGCTGTTAGGACTTTAACTTTTTGGGTTCCCTACTTTCTATATTAAGGAGGCTAAAATTTTATTTTTTGGTGGGTCAGCTAAGTATGTATATATATATATACATTTGTTATAGTGGTACTTGGGGCCCAAGGCAAGTTCTAACATCCGATGGCATAGCTTGCAAACTTCTGCCAGCATCCTGCTCCTCCTCATCATCATCACCGCCCTAAACCCTACACCCCTAATCCCTAAACCCTGCACCGGAAACCCGAAGCCATCATCATCCCCTACGGTCGCTGGTGCGAAGAAAAAACCGAGGTTTTGAGTTTGGAGATGAAGGTGGATAAAAAAACTATGTTACCCCTTCACTTGGACTCTAATGGAATGTTTGGGGTTCCCAAAACCCTAAACCCTTCATTTTTGGGGACTCCGAGGGGTATGCGGCCCAAACTGGGCCCCCCTAGGTTAGGGTTTAGGGTTTATGAAGATGAACCCTGACCCGTGCTTTAAGGTATCTTCTTTGACTGGGTGCCTGATAAGGATAATCCCTATAGAATCTCTTATAAGGACCCCCGTAACCTGCTCATAATCCCTAAGCTCTAATCCCTAAACCCTAATCCCTAAACCCTACAGAACCCTAATCCCTAAACCCTAATCCCTTGGGTTTGAGAAAGCACCCCAAAGGATTGGTCATGGGTGGTGTTTTTCTGAAGCTATTGGGGCAACAGTACATGAACTAACTCCAGTGTTGTTCAAAATAGAGACCACCCTCCCCCAAACATGCATGTTTGGGGTTTAGGATTTAGGGTTCAGGGTTTAGACCCCTCCCCACACGAGGAGGAAGCTTCTGTTGGTGAAAGGTGGCGATGTTGAACTGTGTATTGTTTCCCAGTGAACCTCTTCAAAAGGGGCCCCTCCAGACGAATTACTTCCCAAGTAAGGCAGAAGCTTGAATAATCACCAATTGTGTTCCTGTTTAATTAAGGATCCGTCTGCAATTTGAGCAAAAAACCTCACTTCGCTAGGTGTTTGATAGGGTTTAGGGTTTAGGGTTTAGATTAATCTGTAATCCTTGTCATATGCTTACTTTGGAAGCTAGAAACCCTAGCTAGGGTGTAGAAACAATTCCGTGTGGGTAGTTACTAGCTCGGCACACCCCATAGAAGGACCATGCATTGTGCTGGTCGCTGGTATACAGGCTATTGCGGTGCAGAAGGTTTGCATAGGCCTCCCATAAGAGGACCCACTAAGTAGTCATGCAGCTGGAACTTCTTCTGATTCTAAGAGCTACCTGACATTATAGATTGTCTGAGTAGGGTAGCTGCACCTGGAACCTGAACTGAAGGACATATAGTCCCACTTAAAGCCACCAACGAAGGTCTAAGTAGAACTATCTACGTTTTTTTTCAAAACATGGCTATGCTTACGTCCCCTTCATGGCGTTATAGACCTGTAGTCCCCCTTAAGTAGATAGAATATGGCTTTGGGTATATTATAAGAAGATCCCCCACATACTCCATATTCTATCTACTTTAGGGGGAAAGACCCTAAACCCTGAATCCTAAGCCCTAAACCCGAAATCCTAAACCATGAATCCTAAACCCTAAACCCTAACTCCTAAACCATAAATTGAGTGCTTAGAGTTTAGGCTTTATGGAGTGCCTGGGCTTTACCTACAGAACTCTCTCATCCTCTAATCACCCATCCCTAAACCCGACATCCAAACATGGGGGTTTCCCAAAATAGGGGGGTACCTTTTTGGGGGGGTCCCATAATAAGGACTATAGTATGTTGGGGTCTACCTTGGGGTCCACTTATTTAGGGAAATTCCCACATCTCAGTATAGGCTGTAAAGATGCACTCATCAGCATCACGCGATCAGCGCCTGGACTGCTGGAATTAGAGCAGGGCTTGTGTCAGAATATGAGGGTGATGGTGCAGGGCCTAAGTAAAAACAACGGTGAAGTACCAAATGGTTAGAACAGCGGGTGGACAATGAAATTGAAGCTGGGGCTACATATTCAGAAGGGATTCGAGGGTGCAATCCGTCAGAGTTGGGCCAGTAGACCTCAATAACAATCCTAGATTCATCCAGGGGACTCTTTAGGGAAAGGGTTTCCCCTAAGGGTCCATGTGCCCAGAAATTCGGTCGTTTTACAGGTGGTTCTAGGGTATATAGGGTTTAGGGATCAGGGCTCAGGTTTTAGGATGTCAGATTTAGAATCCAAAGTTTAGGGTCAAGTGTACGTCTCTTGCCTTCAAACATATCCTACTTTGACAACCACAGATATGGCAGGTTGGAGAGGGTTATCTGCACAGAAGCCCCTGCATATCCAGAGTTTAGTTACATACCTACATACATAAGGTCCTCAAAGGGTACCGCGAACCCTGGTTCAGAGAACCTCCCCCCAACCCTAGACTAGTTGTTGCCCGTTTGGGTGGGGTGAGGGTGTGGATTCCTATAGTAAGGTTTTGCCAAGGGATTATAAAGGTTTGGGGTTTAGGGTTTAGGGGAGTATTACAGGGCATATTAAGGGGGATACTAGGAGTTCAGACTCTAGCTCATATACCGCTGCGCTCCAGCCAAATCCTACCCTAAACCCTAACCCGAAGCCCCCTCCCCATCCCACACCCTCCACAGAACAAATGTCTTTCCGCGCTTGGACCCCCAGACCCGAACCCGACCCCTACGCCCCAAACATGCTTTTGCCCGGACGCTCCTATGTAGAACCTTTTTGGGAATACTTTAGAATCCTAATCCAAAGCCCAGAATGGACCCAAAAAGGAACTACATACGAGCCCCAAGGTAAACACTGCATCCGCAAAGGGCTCGTGTAGATACATAGTATGTACTCAGGCCCCCAGGCAGATATATGGGAACCCCAGCGAGCCTTGGATCCCGAGCCGTATAAACAGAACCCTTACTAAACATCAAACCCTAAACCTTACACATAAATGAAAAATGTCAATACCATGGTTAGAATAATAACCATACTGATAATATAGCGGAAGTAAAAAAAAAAACATTCGGGGCCTTAAAGAAACACCGGCAACGAATCAAGGTGCATAGATCGCCTCATCAGCCTGGACGTCCGAAAGTCCGAAGCGTCATTTCCCTCCGACAAGGCCTGAACAGCCTAGGGGTTAGGGGGCTTAGGGGGGTCAAGGCACCAGAATCCAAAAAACAACGGACACTGGGATTGCAATACATCATGGGGGGCCGTCAACTGTGAAGGGATGTACTTGGTCATTTCGGAGATCTTATGCAGGTATTGTTGGGCCGGTGTGTCCCACACAACTACTTGCAGCCTTTGAGTTTATGGTTGAAACTTCGCTTTACGTTTCACATGAACAGAAGTCCCCCTTAAGTAGATAGAGGGTGGTTTTGGGTATATTGGAATAAGAAGCTCATATGCCTAATATTCTATCTACTTAAGGGGGACTATGAATCCCGAAAGGATTGCCAACATCCTGCTTCGAATGTGTATGATTAGCACGGCTTACGATTCAATGCTTACAGGCCGCAGTGGATCCCCTGACCCCTCCCACCCTGTATCTGAACTCCATGCCTCCTAGCTGTCAATCTAAAATGCATGGGCTCGAAAACCATAAACTCCGTATATTCTGACCCGTGAAGCCCAAACTACTCTGATCACTACTCTCAGGTCCAAGTAGCTACATGGGATTCACCTAAGACCCTGAACCCAAAAGGATCTACATAGGCAAACCTGGAAGCCCATAGTAATTACATGCCATAGGCTTACCTGGAGCCTTTGGAACCTTTAGGGTTTGGGGTAAGTAGGAACTGGTGAACCCTGGACCCTACACCTCAAACCCCCTAACTCCACACCCGGAGCCACAAACTCCAAACCCTAAACCCCGGACTCTACCTAGACCCCCCAAGTACCCTAAAATAGGGTCTATGTAGCTTCTATTCCAAACCTGGCCCTAAACCCTAAACCCATAAGCCCTAAACCCTAAACCGTAAATCCTAAACCCTAAACCGCAACCCGGTAGGACTTAGTAATGGGGAAGATTGCGGACGTGGACGCTTTCAATCAGGCGCAGTTGCCGTTCTCGATCTGGTTTTAGGGTTCAGGGTTTAGGGTTTAGGCATTGGCACAGTATATGAATATTGTGTACTCAGATCCTTAGACTACCTTACTGTACAGTACACCCAAAACAAAGGCCGGCTTGCATCCCAACATGTTTTCATCTAGGCCTCGCTTACGGTTGTGCATTCGGGTTTAGTGCCTAGGGCTTAGACATTTTGCATTGGGGGAATAGAGTTGAGATTTTAGAGTTAAGATCTTAATTGCCAATCGTAAGCCGTCTTCCGCCAGCACCCAGCCCCCACCCCATATTGCAAACATGTTCATCAATTCATCCCTAGATCTTGACATCTTCATATGTTATGGGTGCAGCTGATCGGGATCTTGTCCATGTTTGGCAGCCCTTCATCACTAAACCCGCGGTGTCGCTAAATGTATGTAGTAGTTCCCATTTTCTTTTCCATTTTCTAACCCCAACACATACCCTATAGTAAGGGGATAGAAGGCCATGGAAGTACGTTCCGCTACGCCAACGCGTTCAGGGTCAGGGCTTCTAGGGCCACAACACAGGAGTCCAAGACCACCTGGCTAATAGTAGGTCTTCTTTCGGCCAAAAACATCTGTAACTCAGAAAGTTCTAGAATTTTGCGCAGTTGCAAGACTTCTGCTGTCATTTAGGTTGAGGTTGTCCATTCATGTTTTCTGCTTGTCAGAATCATCCCCAGCCCCGTACACCCGTATAATCCTCCAGGCACCCTCATAATTTTCACACAAGCCCATGACCATATGGGGTTCTCAAGGCCCTCCTTTTCTTTTGAGAAGACATATTAGGGTTTAGGGTTAGGGTTCTAGAGTACCGAAAAACCACCAGATCTTTTGGGTTTACGGTTTAGGGTTAAGGTTCCAGGGCACCAAGTTAGCCCCTAGATCTTGTACCGAGGACCTTCAGAAGCTAATGTTGCATCGGTTGGACGGCAGCTGGACGTGTTTCAGCGAAGGGATTTCGGAAGTGGAGCGTTTACCCTGAACCCTTCCTGGAGCCCCCAAAAACAGTAGCATAATTGCCGTTTTTGGGCTTGTGGCCATTATATTACCTACATCTGGGGTCCAAGTAAACCCTCCTACACCCTAAGCTGCCTGAGGTTTTCGGGAGGAGAGTACCTAGGGTTGTGTGTTCAGGAGTACTTATGATTTGCGGGGGTCAGGGGCTCTCTTTAGATTTTGGAGATTTTCGAATTATAGTGAACCCTTAAGTAGATGGAGTCTGGGGTATTTGACGATCTTGTTAAAATAAAGCCATATTCTATACCTAAACCTTAAACCCTAAACCCTATAATATATCCAAAGCCATATGCGAGTTACTTCAGGGAGACTATAAGGTTTAGGGTTTAGGGTTTGCAGTTTGGGCGGGGGACTAGGATTGATATGGATAATTAATCCCATATATATATATATGTACACGTACATACAGTTGTAGCATATTACAGCATATATGCATTATCAGGGTGGTGTGGGGGTGCACGCTAAACCCTAAGCCCTAAAAAGTCGGGTGCTTCTGTCGGGCTTCCGGACCTGTCTCAAAGTACTTCATCACACCTTCTGTGCAAAGCCTCATAAGGGTTGTAGTATCCAAGCACCGGTTTAGGGTCTAGGGATTGGGTATTTAATGCTACTTTGTGTATAGGTGCTAGGGGAGTATAGGGGTTTTGGCCACCAAAGTGCCACTCGCAGTTTTGCACTTGGGCCAGAAACCCATTTCTTGTTTACTTGGACCCCTTGGGTTCTCGTTTGCGATGTTTTTGTCCTTGCTGCTGTCATGTTACGTTCCATCGGGCTTCTTTCCCATTACCACACTTCCTGCTAGAATCGCCTTCGTAGTCGTTATCTCCAAGGTTCCAAGTAGCTCTGCGGGATACAATACCTGGACCCTGGATGTCCTTCCTTTTTTTGGGGTTCTGTCCTACAAACTTATCTTGGCTGTCTTCTGCCTGGCTGTTAGGACTTTAACTTTTTGGGCTTGCTACTTTCTATATTAAGGAGGCTAAAAGTTTAATTTTTTGGGTGGGTCCTAAAGACAGCTAAGTTATAGGGTACATCCCAAAAAAGGTAGGACATCTAGGGTCTTGGTAATTATATGCCAGATAGGGTACCTGGAGCTTTTTAGTATGCAAAGGGCAAGTATCAGATCCAGGTTCCATGTTTTACGGGTTCAGGGGTTTAGGGGTTCAGGGGTTTAGGGTTAAGAGTTTAGGGTTTAGGGTTTAGAGTTTAGGGTTTGGGGTTTAGGGTTTAGGGTCCCCGAAGCCCTCCGATCTGCATTCGGAGGAAGCATAGTTTTGAGATGCCCAAACTCTTTCACCTAAGGTTCCGCATAGCCCAGAGTAGGGAATAGGTATAGACTTTGGGGCCCAATGTTGGGTTTATTCATAGACTTGGAGGTCTAGAGTGATCCTACATCCTTAGCCCTAGCCTCCGAAGCATAAACCCCCCTAACCCTTATAAACCCTAACCCCGAAACCCTAACCCCTTAACCCGAACCACTAAGCCCTAAACCCCCAAAAAAAGCCCAGCCCCTAAAACCTATGAACCCTTCCCCCTAAGCCCTAAACCCCTTAACCCTCTAAACCTGACAACCAAGGCTTCCTAGGTGTCGCGCAGGCGCAGTCCTGCGCAACACTGCTGGATGAGGTGGCACGGGGACAAAGCAAGGAAGGTTTAGGGTTTAGTAGCCTTCAAGGTTTAGGGTCATTGGGTTGAACATGCGGTTTAGGGTTTGGGGTTAGGGTTCCAGGGCTGAAAGTGCTCTGGGACGCAGAATTCTAGAGAAATGGGATTCAGCGATTTTATTCTTTGGCTTAGGGTGTTACGGCTGAGGGATCTAGATGTTGGGCACCTACACCGCAAACCCTAAACCTAAATGTTTGGTTGTGCGAGGGTTAGGGGTTAGGTAGTCTGAATAGATTGGTCCAAGACGAGCGTCCACGCTCTTTTCCTTCTTCTCCTTCTTGTCTTGGTGCAGCCGCCTAGCTGCTCTTTGCAGCGCCCTCGCTGCTCCGTGGCTCGCTCAGGAAAACCCTAGTCCCAAGAACCCTCCCCCTCTCTGAGCCTCGGGGGTCGGCGCAGCAGTCAGCTCCAGAGACACCTGTTGGTTTCACA
>CAJNIZ010005108.1:0-20104 GCA_905231905.1 Symbiodinium pilosum | reverse complement strand
GTGGAGGGCCTAGCAGGTTTAGTCTAAGGACTTTTGGAGGGACCCCTAATAGGGACCCTTGTAGCTTATGGGGATTAATATGGGGACATCCTAGGGATATAGGGGTTATATAATGACTATATAAGGGTTATATATGGTAATGGGATTAAGGGTCCCTATTAGGGGTCCCTTCTAAAGTCCCTAGATAGAGGGATCTAGGGCAACCGCAGTGTAGGGTGTTTTAGGGTTTAGGGGAGCCCAAGACGCCTTAATTACGGAATATGCCTTAGAAAATAGAAGGGATTCTACGTATATTTCTTTTTCAAAGTGTCATGGGTCCCTCCAAGTAATGGGTTCCCCTACTACCTCTCCTAGGTTCCCCCCTCAATTAAGATTTAAGAATAATGAGGCTCGATTAAGGTGAATTAAGGGGGAACCTCGGGGGCTGGGGGGGGGGGGGTAGCATAGGGGTGTAGTAAGGAAACCCATGATAAGAGGGGTAGGTTTGAAAATCATTTCTAGTTTAGATTACAATTAATCTTCAAATAGTCCTTCTGGAACCGTCAAAATTGATTTGTACAGGGTCCCCCAAACCCGCCCCAGCTAAGGGGTCATAGGGATGTCCAGGAGTTTGGGTTTATCGGGTTTATCGGGTTTATCCTTCAGGACTGCACTTTTCATGTGGATGCTAGGGTCTTCGAATTAGAATTAGAGTAAGGTTGTTTCCTATGGTTGGATACCACCTTGCATCTGGAGAGTATCAAAGTACCTACTTGGTTGAAGCACCAGAAACACTGTTCACGACAATTTCGCATGGGAACGCAAAGCCGTTCAAAGGCGTTAAAGGGATGTACCATCATAACCTACTTCTCATTATGCCTGTAACCCACCTGCGAACCTCCAGAAGTCCCCTGATGTGAGGGTATCTTCGCGTATAGCTACAGATACACTTTGAATTTTATGTCTGTATATTCATGATAGTTGCCCCGAACTTCTAATCTAAGTACTGCTAACCCAGGATTTCAGTGACCGAGCTGAGGAAAGCCCGCGCGAGACTAATCCAGCGATGGCAGCCACTGCCATCAGTTGGACCCTGAGTGCTCAAGGCCTTTCAACGGATGTAGAGAGTCTTTCACGGCGTTTTTGGCTCATACATTATGCTGGCTATCATGCCTGTCCAACCTGATATTGCCCCCCCTGCAATTGGCTCGGACTTTGCATACAATCCATTGATTACTAGACCCTAAACCCGAAGACATACATATGTAAAGATGTAAAAAATGCTAGCTCCCGGTTTCTTGTCCTCACTGTCTACTAAGCACCAGGGACTCTGGAAGGTACCCGTTAAAACAGGCTGGCTCTTTGTGCGCCATGGGTTCACTTACTAGTGCTGAAGGCGACCGGGGTGAGGTAACGGAAGTATTATAACTACGATACGGATTACGTAGGGACGTAGGGGTTATTGTAGGGGTGTTCAGTCCTTAAGCAGCAGCAGTTTTAAGGTGTCAAGGGGGTGACCGTAACAAGAGCATTTTGCTTTGTGGTCTGCATGGTGTCAAACATAACGAGCCCCCGCCCACCCAGTATATTTGTCTATTAGGGATAACGGTGCTTGAAATAGGGTCCTCTCACAATTCTATTATACCACTAGTGCATGGTGGGGGATCCACCTCAAGTTCATGATCTATTGCTTTAGTTGCAGGTGACAAGTTGGACGGAGTTGCTGATGTAGCTTGCCTTGCTGTCAAGCTGCTTAAAGGTTCACGGAGTTTAAGTTGGGGTTGGCCTGCAAATAACTCAGTTATCACGCCTATTTACCAAGTCCTCCAACACCATCTCAGTGGATCATTGTTGATAGCCATGCTTAACTTCAAGCAATATTTCAACCCATCAGGGTCCAATATGCAATAATCACATCTGGAAATTGCCACCTACACTGGGCACCAAAGTCAGTAAACAATACCTACATCGAGCAATTTGGACCCCTCCTTCATACCCTGGGGCCCTAAACCCTGAACCCTAAACCCCAAACCCTAAACCCTAAACCCCAAACCCTAAACTTACAAAAGCAATCGCCGCATAGACCTGCCTGGAAGTACATAGATGACAGTTATATGAGCTATAGTCTAAACTCCCAAAAGGGGGGGTCATATAGGGGATTATAGGGGGTTATATAGGGTTTAGGGTTTAGGATTTAGGGTTTAGGGTTTAAACTCCTTAAAGGGGGTTATAGTAGGGGGTTATATAGGGGACTACTATAGGGGTTATTAAGGGGGATACGAGGAGTTTAGACAATGGCTTATATACTTAGGACCCTAATGGAACACATCAAAGCCATGGTTTACCGTGGCGGGAAAGCCTTCAGGCGCAGTTTAGGCTTTGGGGTTTAGGTCCCTATCAAGGGCTGTCCCTTACTGAGAGGGTCAGGGGGGCTTGTTCACTGAAGCCCTAAACCCTAAACCCTCAAACCCAAGACAGTCAACCCAGTTGTACTATCCACATTATACACATTCTTGACCTACCTGACAAGTTCCTATGACAGTCCCAGTAGTTGGCTCCACCATCGTCAAGAGGGCCAGAAGTCTGGGTTGTTGTTAAGGAACTCAGAGTAGTCAAGTTACCATAATGGGTATATAGATATATATATATATAGTAAGCAAGGGAGTTAACTTATTATCTTTTTACAGCAATTCAGTACGTAAGGCCATATCTCCACTCTGGCCGGGTAGCGTCACTCTCTCAGCGCCAGAAGCAGAAATCCTCCTGTTTGAACATAACCTGCAAGTAGCCGTACTTGAGGTTCATAGAAGTTTGTGGCCTACTTCCAACTCTCTCCCCATGGTATGATGAGAATCAGGTTGGAGTTTCAGGTACGACTGCATGAAACTAGGGTATAGTTACGTCGAACATCCAAGTTTTGGAGCAACAAGCAAGAAACACTGAATCCCAAACCTCAATTCTTAATCCCGAAGCCCTGAATCCTAAACCCTAGCCCTGCATCCTAAATCCCAAGCCCTAAATCTTAAACTCTAAACCGTAAATCCTAAACCCAGAACCCTAAATCCTAAACCCAAAACCTTAAATCCCAAACCCTAAACCAACTCCTCCTCCCCCTTCAACCTTCCCAGCTTAGCTCCCTTGGCTTCTCATTCTTCCAGGCATTTCACACGCAATTCAGATGAGTTGTATATTATATGTACCATAGTCTAAACTCCTTAAAAGGGTGGTTATATAGGGAATTATAGGGGGGGACTGTAAGGCCAATTAAGGGGGATCATATAAACCTAAAACGCTAAACCCAAAGCCCATAGTTCCCATTGTGGTCAGGGTTTAAGGTTTATAGGGCTTAGGGAATGCTGAGTAGTATACCATATTACTACAACTACTATATGGGTGGTTGTTAAAATGATGGTCCCTTTTTTGGGTACCCTAAATATCAGGTGACGTACTATAATAGGGACCCAAAAAGGGACCATAACTCTGACAACCACCCAGATAATAGCTCCCATTGTTATCAGGGCTTAAGGTTTAGGGGCTTAAGGGTTTAGTTTTTAGGGAATGCTGAGTAGCATACATACTATAGTTCCCATCGTTGGTATAGAGTTGCCTCTCTTTCTTCTGTAGTTCCTTTAGGAGGAATAGCTTTCATTAGCTGGAGACACCGCCCACAAATCCTAAATGAAGCCCTAAATCCCAAACCCTAAACCCCTAAACCTAAACCCCACAACCCCTAAATCTTGAACCCCTACACCCCCAAAGCCCTAAACCCTAAAACCCTAAAACCTAAACAGCAGTTTCCATTTTCTTTTCCATTATCCCTATATGAGCTATAGTCTTAACTCAATAACCCCTATACTAGCCCCATATATAAGCCTCTACATAACCCCCCTTTAAGGAGTTTAGACTATAGCTCACATAACCCGACATAACCCCTAAACCCTAAACCCTACACCCTAAGGCCTAGACCCTTAAACCCTAAACCCTAAACCCTATAACCCACGAATTCTTCAGTTTTGGGTGCCCTCTGAGGCTTGCTTTCGGGCTGCTCCGACATTGTGGCGGACGACATCAAAGAGGAGGGAAACCCTTTTCGCGGTTTGGGTTTAGAATTCAGGGTTTAGGGTTTAGGGTTCGGGGTTATAGGCCCCCTGCAATAGATCGAATATGGCTTTGGGTAAATTATGATAAGATCCCCATATACCCTATAATCTATCTACTCAAGGGGGACTATAAGGGTTTAGGGTTTAGGGTGCAGGGTGTAGGGTTTAGGGTTTACCTGTCACCACACCTGGCTACAGTTTTATGGGCGACAGGTAGAGTTTTGGGTCAAGCGTTTAGGCTTCGGATTCTAGTAGCGTGGGGCTCAGGGTTCAGGGTTTTGTGTCTGCAGTCATGGTCTTGGGAGCCCAGATACATTCAACATGCTTCCTCGGAAATCCAACCTGAAACAAACGGGCTTAGGGTTTTGGGTTTAGGGTTCAGGCGTGTAGGGTTCAGGTTCAGGGTCCACCTTTCAGCCGTCGTGAGCCCTGTTTCACAGGCCTGTCCCAAACACAATGTCAATAACCCAACTCTGTCGCTCTTGCATGTGTTTATTGAGAACGCCTAGAGAGCGAAGGTACCTAAGATACAGCACATAGGTACAACAAAGAAGTTGTATGGCCTCTGAGCAATTCTTCTTTCGCCCTGAGCTTCATCACACCTCTCAGTAAACGTTTTCTGCAGGTGTTGGCTGGGGACTCTGCTCGACTGCAATGGTGCGCTTTAGCCTTTTCAGGTCTTAGCCACGCTATGATCGTGCTGAAATTAAAGACTTAAGCCGCAGGGTTCGAGGTTTGGGGCTTGGTGCTTTAGGGAGTCCTCCGCACAAAAAGAGGGCTTCAGTACCCCGAACCCTTTTCATGAGGACATTCAAACTATCATCAGATAGTCGCAGGGTCCTGGCAGTTAGGGGTAGCCAGAATGTCATTGAAGTAGCAGTTGACATCAAATTCCTGCAACGACCACAAAATTGCTCTCTGGCAAACTGACGTGAGACACCAACAACGGCCCTCTAAATCCTATTTCTTGTCCATAAAGCCAGAATGAGGATGGGGTAGCTGTTTCTTTGAATGGGCTCTCTTTGTCACAGCTTGGCAAAGTTGACGGCAAACCCGAAAGTCTATCTTTGTCTAACCGCGACAAGGAGACCACCAACCAGACCAGCCCCCAACTGTTGAATCCAGCCCATAGTGATTCCTGATTGGATGCAGCTAGGGATCGGGAAGCCCACACCGTATTTCCGCGATCTTCCATGTCCTATCTTCATGAGGAGGGCGCAAAATCCAAGCTGCTCAGCCCTGAACCCTACTGCTGTGCGCTAAACCCTAAACTCCAAACCCTAAACCCTAAATACCCTAAACCCTAAATACCCTAAACCCTTAAATACCCCAAACCCTAAACCCTTAAATACCCCAAACCCTAAATACCCTGAACCCTAAATACCCTAAACCCTAAATACCCTAAACCCTAAATACCCTAAACCCTAAATACCCTAAACCCTAAATCCTAAATACCCTAAACCCAGAATACCCTAAACCCCAAACCAAACCCGTGGTTTTTTCCTTTCTCCAGGACGCCACGCATCAGGCCGTCCTTCAAGAGCTTGAGGCCTGGTTGTAGCCGCAACTCAGGGTTCTGTATACACAGGGGATTATATATGGGTTAGGGTTCAGGTTGTAGGGTCTAAGCTCGTTCTATAAAAGGGGTTTTAGAGGGAAATATGAGGGGAGTATTATGGGGGTTACTAAGGGCACTACTAGGAGATTAGACAATGGCTCATGTAGCAATATAGTATATACTCAGGGCCCAAACGGTTCCCAATGCATTTAATTGGGGCCCAAGCATATACTAGACAGCGAGCGGGGCTCTTTGGGTACTCTTTTTTGGAGGACAGCTGTAGAGTCGTAGAGTCCAAGGAAATTTCGTAGGATATTGAGGCCTTCACAGTTTTTGGCAGCCATTTGAACAGAACTTACTTGCCTGCATTGAATGTGGATTTAAGGCAGTGTTTGGTTAGGAACCTGATTTTGACTTGACAGCTACGCTGGGGGTGCCGCATGCCAAGAGTGATTCCTCGAGAAGTGGAGCAGATGAAGGAATGTCGTCACATTTGGGGATCATGAGAAGGAGATATAAAGAATACCGTTACAACGCGGGATCATTTTCAAGAAGGACCACCAGTCTAGGTGGCAGTTGTGGCCCGGCTCTTTCATTCAGCGTTGGCGTTTGGATGGAGGAATGTTACGTTTTTGCGCAAGGTGATTCTTATCACTGCAGCCATACCTGTTGGTGATATCATCATGCTTGTCGTGGCTATCAGGTGGCTATGAAGGTAGGTGGGGTGAAGGAAATAAGCCCCAGTATAGTGGGATCTACAACAGGGATCCTTCAACCCACCTAGCTTTATCCCACCCTTTGGAGCACCCTGAAGCATAAGCCGTGATAAACGTCGTGCCTGTCCTCACTACGCCTAGGGTCGTGATGTTGGAAAGCAGAGCCAAAAATCAACGTCGCTCAGCGTCGCAGCTATTGCAGAAGCCGAACCCTAAACCAATAACCCTAAGTCCTAAACCCTAAACTCCCTTAACCCTAACAGCAACGATTAAGCAATTTAATCAGTTTTTCAGGTATTGACGACACAGGTGGTCAGCAGCAAAAAGAGGTTTAGGTAAACCCAACCCCCAAGTTTAGGACCCCACACACACACACGTCAGATGGGGTCATCGTTTATGGGGTTTATGGTCCAAATTCTACGGTTTGGGGTCATCGAATTGTTTTTGTTAATGCTAATGCCTGTAGCGCTGTTATGATATAGTTATAGGGTTCAAAGTTTGGGTTCTGGGGTTACCGCATTCTTTGGGAATGCGTTTAGCACCAATCAAGCGGCCGAGTTGCACCTGGAGACGGTCCTTAAAAAAAGTTGAGGATTCAAGGTTACCCTGAGCCCAAAACCCTAAAACCCTGAAACCCTACACCCTAAACCACTAAACCCTTAAAAACCCTAAACCCTAAAACCCTAAACCCTAAAACTTTAAACCCCAAACACTAAACCCTAAAAGCCTAAACCCTAAACTAAACTCTAAACCCTAAACCCTGTTTAGGGGTTTGGGTTTGGGGTTTGAGGATGGCCGAAGCCCTAGACCCTAAAACGAGGGGCCCAGAGTTCCTACCTTAGATAAACACTCATAATTTTCTGTGGTTTAGGGTTTAGGGGTTTAGGGGTTTAGGGGTTTTGGGTTTAGGGGTTTAGGGTTTTAGTTCTCAACCTTAACCTAAACCCTGAACCCTAAACCCTGAGAATTTTAAAGCGACCTCACCCGACCTCAACCTAAATGGTGGTTTATATAGGGAGTAGTACCAAAATGGCTTTGAACGGGGAATTGAAACAATTCTAAATTACCCTGTTTATAAGCCCTAAAAACTAAACTCCTAAGCCCCTAGTTCCCATCTTTGTCTTGGGTAGAAGTACCCAATAGTCATATACTTACTCAAAACCTGGACTAACATTGCCATTACCAAAACCCCAAAGTACCTAATTATTGGGTACTTGGACACTAAACCCCAAACCCTATATACCCCTATATACCCTTATAAATCCCTATAAATCCCTATAAATCCCTATAAAGGGACCTCATTATTGGGTACTTGGACTCTTAGGGATTGTCTTGGGTAGACAGGGAATCATGGCCTCCATGGAAGCAGACCTGCTGGACCCCAATGCGGTGGAGCAGTGGGGGCCTCATGTTTGAGAGCTAGGGCTTAGGGTTTATGGCTTAGGGTTTAAGGTTCCGGGTTTAGGGTCTAGGGTTTAGGGTTTTTTGACGTATATTTTATATATTCTGCAATTCTGGATTTTTGGTAGTCTTTTCATCTGGGGCCGCAATCCTTTTGTGTTTTGTTTGGGTTCAGGGCTTCAGATGAGCGCTTGGGCTTGGGCATGGTGAGCTTTTGTTCAGGGGTGTGGGCTTCAAAGCTTTGGGCTGTTGAAGGCTTAGGGCTTGGGTGCGGGTAAGATTTGTTTTGCAGATAATGGTACTTCTCAGAGTGCTTCGTGCCTTTGGGTCACCATGGCTTAGGGATTTGGAGCCTCATACCCCAATACTCTAATGAAAAGGGCACCCTTATTATTAAGAGGTTGCTGGGGAACCTAGGTTTAGGGTTTAGGTCGTAAGAGCAGCTGGATCTAGCACTGCGTGAGGTAGGGCTTTCTTTCCGTGCCGGGATGCGTGCATAACCCTGAGGGTCCAAGGACCCACATAATAAGGTTTTAGGCCCAATACTATGATATCAATGCTATTTGGGCCCTAAGACGCTATTATTTGGGTCCCTGGACACTTATATAGTCCCTTTATATCTTCCTATAACCCCTTCAAAGGGACCCTATTATTTGGGTCCTTGGACAATTAGGGTAGGAATCAACCTCGACAAGTCTGCTGTGGTACTCGGGGTTATATGTCTTCATTGCAGCCCAAGACTTGATGATTGTACTTGGGGTCAAGCCGTCATAAGAGATATAGCCTAAACTCCTTCAAGGGGGTTATATGGGAGATTATTTAGGGGAGTACTATAGGGGTTATTAAGGGGGATACTAGGAGTTTAGACAATGGCTCATATCAGAAGTTTGACGCGCAGACTGTGGAGCATCGGTTGGTGAAAGCCACCGCCAGGTTTCAAATGCTTGCAGTTGTGTTACGTATGAATAGCAAGTTTGGTTGCAGACGTCGGCCCAGAGTCTACAATAGCCGCGCGTGGCTTTTCATTCGGTATATGGTCTCATTGCAATGATACAGGCAGGCTACAACAGAGTAGTGTCCCTTGCAGAAGGAAGTCAAAAGCTGTAGTGGTTTTTTCAAGCTCCGGGGTGTGTCTTTGCAACCCATCATAATACTGTTACCCCCGCATGGCTCACTTTCATACTACATGCAGTCCTCCCGCACCGGAGGTAACCGACGCCAAAATGCCTTTAAATCTCCCCTCGAAGAGTTCTTATGTAAGCCTATCCGTTCAACCCCAAGCCATACACCTTTTAAGAGCAGGTCCAGGGTCCGCTATTGCTGTAGTTAGTATTCTTACCATTACGAATACGATTATTACTATTATTCCTATTAGTACAATACCTAGTATTTCAGCATACCTAAAAGCTTCTTGTTGTTACCAGCATCCGTGAGAACGATTCCACACATACCCCATCCCAGACGCCCAAGATCCCTGAAGTTGTCCCCAAGGGTCCATGTAGCTGTGGGATATATACTTGGTCCTTGAAGTGGGTATATGGGAACCCCCTTGAGCGCTAAGTATATACCACATACTCACCTGAACCCTTTGGCTTCTTCCTTTTTTTGTTGAGAACGCAACGCGCCACAAATTTGCCGGCCGAGGCCTTTGCCGATCCTCATGAAGGGTGACGCGCCCAAGAGGTGGCGAAAAGGATTTTTTTCTGCAAATGCCATGTGGGGGCATCGGGGCAAGGTTGTCACGCAAAATGACCCGTGTATATAACTCCTGAGCTCCCTAATAAGCTTTCATTTATGATATAATAACAGTTATTTGAAATAATCATAAAAACACTGAGCCTGCAAATTGGGGTATCCCAGCAAGTTCCTTACCTGGAGGCCTTTAAGTACGAAGTTTGGAGCGGCATCTTACGTTCAGGGCTTCAGTGTTCAGGGTTCAGGGTCAGGGGTTTCACGGTTTAATGCTTTTTGTATTCCCTTCAAACAGCAACTTGGTTTTGCAGGGCCTCGCGAAGCCATGAAACCCCTAGGTGGCGGCAGGGTGGTCACTGAGAGGCTAACGCCTTCAATATCACACTCAAAATTCTAAACCCCAAGCCCAGCTCCTGCAGCCCTCAAGCCTAAACCTGAAGTCAACACCCCCTATCTCCTAAGTAAAGCCTAGAAGCCATCTCCCCCGCAATCCGAAACCTACAAACCGACGTATTGTCAATTAAGCCTTTCGCACAAACGCACGGGCTTTGCAACAAAAGCCTTGAGACCAACAAACCTCCTAACCCTAAACCCTAATAACCCTAATAACCCTAATAACCCTGATAACCCTAATAAACCCAAACTCCATCTGGGCAGTTATCTGGACCCGTTGAGCGGGGACGACGAGGCGCTGATGGCAGAAATCTTGGAGGCCTGCGGGATGCACGAACAATGCATTTGGGGTTTAGGGAGAGGGTTCCGATAGGTTTCTATCACCCACAGGCTAGTTCAGCCACCCCTAAACATGGAGTTAATAGGACCCTGATACACCTGCAACAATCCCTTGTGGAACCCACTACTGAGTGGGGGACTGACCCAACCTACAGAGCTTAGTATACGAAAACCAACACTGCGGGCCTAAACCCTAGACCCTAATTTAAGTGGTTTAGGGTTTAGGGTTTCGAGCTCGGGGCTCCCCACTCCTCAAAAAGGTTGAGAGATATTACACAAGTAACGGAGGATCACAGCTTCTTGGCGATCACGAGCCTTACATATGCAGAAAAGAGCAGCTTGGGGGTGTAGGAAACGTTTGGAGGGCGGCAAGGGAAACAATAAACCCTAATTCCTCAATCCCTACACCCTGAAGCCGTTAACCTGGAACTCTACCCCCTAGACCCGAGCCCTTAACCCTGAGAAAAGAAAGTTCTACACACAATCAAAGGGATGCAGAAATGACCTGGGCATCATGCTTTAGGGTTTATAGGGTTCAGGGTTTCGGGTATACCTGACCATTGAGGTCCAGGTACCCAAAGAACAACGAGTCATATAGGGATATATCGGGGAAATTCCAAACGCTAACGCGCGCCCGCCTCGGCCAGCAGGGCGCAGAACACACGAATAGGTCATGGTATGTAGTTCACAGGTGGGGTGTAAGGTCGAGGGAGTAACGGAGGCAAGCCTCACTTCACACGTTTTTGTTGCATGCCTGTTCCAGCATTCAGGCAGCAGGTTGGCTGGGCTTAGTCCATCAGCCTGTAGTGAGGGAGTTCGCAAGCTTCGAGAGCCGCAACCGTAGAACTGGCCTCAAGGGCTGCGTTTCAGAGTCGGAATCTGTATGTCCCCAAATGCAATTCGTCGCTACTCCCCGGATCCTGAATTTTTTCCTGACCATAGAAGAAGGCGGTCGACATACAAAGGGCCAGAAGGCAGGGCAGACAGGCCACGTAGCAGAATCCTTCGTATATAGCATCTCGTGTCTCCTTCGCATCATCCACATAGCGGGTGAGAAGAGCTATCTGTTTGGGAGTTGAGAGTGAGGTTTTTGGATGAAAAATGTCTGCTGCCGCGTACTGCCAAAGCCTTGAGCCTGGGGCGAGGCTGGAATTTCACGTGGGATGGTCAGGCTGGACTAGGCCACCCGCCATTGGGGGGGGTGGCCAGGCAGGACAAAATTCTGCAAAGGGGGAGTAGCGCGCCCTAACTTGATGGCCTCGACAAACACTACGAGCCAATGCCGACGGCGATCCGTCTAGGGCGATTTCTTGTATGTTTGGGCGCGTTTTGTGGCAGCGTTGAGTCCGTTGGACGAAGACCGTCTTCCGAAGCAGCGCAATGTGCTCGCTGATTTTGCAGAGAAGCTGCTGGAAGCAGAACGCGCACGTGCATTCCAGATCCGGGATCCATCATCTGTTTGCGAGGGAGGCCGGGAGGTTTCTCGGGCCGGTATCACGGAAGTTGCCGTTTGCAGTGTGCACGTTCAGCCTGCGGTTGCCAAAAGCCAGATATTATGAAACAAGCGTTTCACGAGCAATGGGTTCAGGATCATGGAGCCCTAATGGTCCAACTACCAAAATATTAGGAAGTTCAAGGTTACAGTATTGGGGTCCTAAAACGCCAGCATTTGCGTACTTGGACCCTTAGGGGACGACACTAAAGCCCAGCAAGAGATGTACAAGTCTGATCCTCAAACCTTTTAAACTCTAAACCATGACCCCTATAACCCTGCGCCCCAGCCCTACTAAAACCCAATGACATTCTAAGAAAGAACCTGAAAAGGGCTCGGTGTTTAGGGCTTGGGGAAGCTGGTTGGGGCAGCGGCCTTTTAGGGTTTAAGGTTTACGGCTTACGGTAAGGGTTTAGGTCCCTGAAGTCATTCCGGCATGTTGATCTTTAAGCACGCGACAACAAATTCTAAATCCGTTACTACGTTGGAGCAATTGAAAATGCCACGCAATGGTTGATAACATGACGCATACCATCACCCAGACTACGGTGGAACGCCATAAAGCGCCTTTTCCTGTAAGAAAACCTTTCTTTTCTTGCGGTTCCATAACGTTCCATGCATCCCTTGCTAGGGGTCTTGCTTGAAGGCTTTCGTTATGCCCTGATGTAGAAGCGTGAGTCAGCGTGAGTACTTAGGAATATTCTCCTCGCATAATCCTCATGTAACGATATTAAGGCCTTTTCAAAACCAGCTTTTCTACCCCCGCATTGTGCTTATCTGGGATATCTGGTCTTCTGGCTAGGATAATGCCTCAGCCCTAATCCCAAGCCCTTTGAAGCCTATAAACCCCCAGACCATGTTTGTATCCCCCGCCACCCTTAAGACAGCACGTTGAAGTACGGGCTCAAGTAAGAGTTGTCCAAGGTAGGATTTAGGATTTTTTCTACCATCTCTGTAGTAATTTAGGTCCCCTTCTGCATGTTTGCGTCCATCGTCCCTTTTACACATGGGGGTTTAGACCCTGTAGCCACTCACCCACAACCCTTGACCTGCCAGAACCTAGATCCTCAAACCCAACACTTGTGAAATTCGAGCCGTTGAAACCGTAAACCCCAACCCTGAACACTAAACCCTAATCTCAAGCACCCAATAATTAGGTCTTTTTAATGGGACAGACATATATATATATACACACACATAAGATTCAGGGTTTAGGATTTAGGGCTCTAAGGGTCTATGTGCCCAATTATTTAAGTATTCGAGATTTGGATAATGTTATGATGGTACGTACAGGGTTTGAGCAAGTATACGAGTATCATGTACCTGGACCCTCAACCTTATAAGCCCCAGCTCGCGCTGAGGCCCTAAAGCCCAAACTCTAAACCCTAAACCTGATGGCGTAGGATCTAGATGGTGCTATCAGAGCCCACTAGGCCCGAGCTGTGCATGTCGTAGTGTGGGTGCAGGAGTTGGTGCCATGAAGGTTGAGGGTTTAGGGCTTATGGTTGTAAAGTTGGAATATACTTCGCCAACGGAAGTAATTCAAATTTCATGAGCTCTTGTGGTTTCTAGATTCACGTTTGTCTGGGTTCTTGGGGCAGACAGGTACCGTAACATTGGTGCCTTTTCTGCTGCTGGTATGACACATCCCCAAAGCCCCTGGTTTTTACCTCCACAGTATAGGCATTAGGCTGGGGATGAAAGCAGCGCAACTGGCAAGCAACATAGAACATGACATGAGCTATAATCTAAACTCCTTAAATGGGGTTATATAGGGTACTACTATAGGGTTATTAAGGGGGATACTAGGAGTTTAGACGATAGCACACATGGAAGAAGGATTTTGTGGGGGTGTATTGGGCTGGGTCATAGTTTCACTCAGAGTTACCTACGTGCATATAAGAGGGGTTTAAAAGGGGCTTGGTACCAAATGCATGTGTATCTTGGCTTTTTTTCCGGGAGCGAGGTTGCTCGAGGTGGCCTGTGTGAGCATTAGGAGTTAGTGACTTTGCTGCCGCTTCAAGATTTGGGTTCATGACTAAGGGCATGTTCAGGGTCTCCGGAGGGTTTGGGTTGGGCTGCAGAGTGAATAGGGCTCTCAAGATGCGCGTAATATTAAAACAAAACGACGTGCGCATGTTCAACGCAGGGATGTGAAAAGGACCACGCAATGTTAGAATGGTGGTGAACATATTTTAGACAAGCTCGCATAAAATCAACCAGTATTTCTTTCATGCAACGCGTTTACAGGTCACCGAGCCAATCTTCCCCGCCCTTAACAAAAAACGGACAGCAGGTTAATCCAAATGATATTTAGAACAGAAGCCTGTTTCTAAACCCTCAGCCCGAATTCTAGGCCCCCAACCCTAATTCTAAACCTTTACCCAAACCCCAAACCTATCAACCCTCGCGCTTAGGTCCAGGGCCAGTGGTGGGAGCTTTTAGAATGTTTTTGGGTTATGGGGAGCTATATGGAGGTTTCCCAAAGTTAGGGGTACCTTTTTGGGGGTCCCCATAATAAGGACTATAGTATTTGGGGGTCTATATTGGGGTCACCCTATTTTTGGGAAACTTCCATATATATGCGGGGCTACATGGTTTATGTAAGGTCCCCTCTTGGGAACACTTCCATGGGTGTTGGCCCCAACCCTAGACCCTAAACCGTGTAAAACAAGTTGAGCGCTTGAAGCTGCCCAACCACAGACCACCACGCCTTGCAAGGCTGTGACCTGAGACCGAGGTTCACACATGTACCCCTAAGCAGCTGAAACATGGAATTCCGAGCCTTCCCAAAACCTGCAATAGGTGTGAACACAGATTGAGCTCATAAGTACTTCCACGCTCACTTCATAGCATGTGGGGTTTGAAGGTCCAGGGCTTGGGGTGAAGGTCGCGGGCACCTCATTATTCCCAGGGTCCGCAAAGGGCCCCCTGTTTCGAGAAGCTCCATTGTTATCAAAGTGGTGTCCAAGTCTTCCTACTTAAGTATTCTGATTTTACTTTGTTCTGCTAGGGCATGTGAGCTGCCGTCCATATGAGGGCAGCCTCTCTCGCCGGCCTGTACATACTCGACCTGCATGGTCGCGGCTTGGGGGGCCGGTGATGGCTTCAATAGCCTCTTAGCAGCGGCCACTTTACGTCCTGAAGCCCGAAATCCTGGCTCCCACAGAGGTCAGTGTTGCCAAAAGCTTGCGCTTGAGCGCCTCATCATGTGGGACGGCAAGCCCAGCCCACGCTCTCGGGTGCTTTTGTCGGAGTACAAATTCGTTTGGGGCGTGCTGGCATCTTGATGGCAAACATGGCTTGCTCTGTTTGTTCGCCAAGCCCTATAAACCCTCGACTCTAAATCAGGATGCGCGGATAGATGCAGAGCCCTCCAAACTGGGATTGTCGTAAGCTCATGAATGTAGACATACCCCGAATGTCCAAGTATCGAAACAATGGCGCTTCAGATCCCAAGTGCTGTAATCTGAATGGTGTCTTAGCAGTCAAAAACACACAGACCCCAAGATTTGGGTCCCTTAGGTACCTTGGGGATGGCTACAGGACCCTCTTTGGAGGTACCAAACATTATGTCTGGTACCTTCTATACACAACCAGATGTACCAGGGTTTAGGGTTTAGGGTCTAGGGTTTAGGGCTTAGGGTCTAGGGTTTAGGGTTTAGCGTTTAGGGTGTACGGTTTAGGGTGTGCGGTTTAGGGGTCTGGGTAATGTAGGGACTCATGCATGTGCATCTTTTAAGCCCTGCTTACATAAAGCCCTGATGGGGTTTTCGGAAAACCAAGGGTAAATTTGGGGCCATTGGGGGTTCCCCAGGATAAGGAATTGTAGTACATTTGGGTCTTCATTGGAGGTTCCGTATTTCTGCAAACTTCCAGATCAGATTCCGGCAACATTCCATCAGCATACCTTGCAGTTCCATGATGATTACTCAGATTTCTAGGGGGTTATCTGGCAAGACATTCAAGTTCGTGGTTGATTGCTGTAACAATCCCCACGTCGTGCTTCAAGGGAATCAAGGGGCCCCAGAATCTTTTGAAGACCGCGTAATCTTTTAACCCTAAACCTTCACGGTGAACATTACTACCATTTTTTGAGAAGTCTTGCCCTGGTCCCTAAGGACTGCAGACCATAATCCCTGGGTTTAGGGTTTACGGTTCCAATAGTACCTACACACTACACCAAAAACCTTACAAACCTTACACCCCAAAACGGAAGCTTAAACGCGAAACCCAAGCCAAAACGATGCCTAAAAGCCCTAGACCCAAATCCCCAAAACGGACCCTTGAACCCTAATTAATCCCATGACTCAAAAACGGAACCCTAATCCCAAAACCTCAATCCCCAAATCGGAGCCGGAAACCTTCATCCCTACTCCCTTAAAAAAACCTCAAGCCCTAAACCCGAACCTCCAGAAGGGAACCTGCATCCTGCATGCAGGTCTGGACCGAACTTCGAAGCGTAGACTTGTCGGGCTGAAGTGCAGCGTAGTATTGACTGGGTAGGCCTTTGCGTTCCTTAAAGATTTCCCTTATTGGTTGTATAGGGACCCATCTATATTGACATTTTTCAAAGGTCTCTAAAGGCCAACCAAGTTGAACCTAGAGAGTCCAAGTACCCAAACGATGAGGCTTTAGGTGCCGTACACTACAACCAGAATCGTTTTTGGTGCCTAAAACTTGGGTACTGCCCCCACCCAGAAACAGTCTACAACTGTTGCTGAGGGGGGGGCAGTACCCAACCTAAAGCTCGGATATTCAGGTACTTGGACCTTCTTAGGAGAAGATGAGGAAGAGTTGGCTCTGTGGTTTTCATGAGTTTGTTGGAAGGCTCAATGGGGATACATGATTTCGACTGCTTATGGTTTTGGCTTCTTTTTGTGGAGGGATGCTCTTGCCGGAGCAGAGGTCATAATCCCACCCTGTTTTGTATCAGTGTTGTAGATTCCGGCTTAATTAGATGAGTGTATGCAGAGTTTCCAGGGAATATTGGTGAGTGTTTTGTGGGGGCATCCCAAAAGGGTGACCACTAGTAGACATCCCTAGAGCCCGAAACCTTGAACCCTGAACCCCTAAAGCTTAAAACAATAACCCTAAAACCCTAAGCCCTAAACCCGAAGCCCCTAAACCCTAAACTCCTGAACCCTACACCCCTAGACCCTAAACCTTGAGACATGAACGCTGAAATCTAAATTCTAAAGCCCTAAGCTACCCTTAGATAGGGCGGTTTCAAATAGTTAGTGGTATCTAGGGTATATAGAGGCTAGATTGAGGGTGTAGGTAGAGTTCAAGAGCAAGTCGGCACTTTCTGCAGGGTGATTCATGTCTTAGGGTTTCGGGTTTCGGGTTTGGTACCAAGCTAGCCTGCATCATTCTTAGAAGGGCTTATTGCGGTCTAGGAAGAGAACCTCTGCAAATGCTCTCATGAACCGTTTCCATGCCTCGAGGATTTTATGCGCAACATAGTGAGAAGCAGGCCCAAGTTCTGAACAGATAGCATCTTATAGTCTCCTACAGATACTGGTCAGTTGACACAGCACGAAAAGCCTAAACCCTAAGTAGTAATATTATGTAATTATATACGTATCTAAATTGGCAGCCCGAAGCCCATGTTCGCAAAGAAAACCACGATATACTGTAATTCTCCACGCCCGAAAAAGGGCACCCCTGATTTGTGCCAAACTCTAGGCCCCGCGCATTCCTAGATACCCCTTATGTAGCCCCTATGTAACCGCATATGATTGCCTTAAATCCTTAAGTTTCGGAGCCTGCAGTTGCAGCCGCAGTCGCAATCAGTCGCGATCTGCCAATCCTCCTGTTGATGGAAGAAATCCTGAAACACCCTGAGCTGATAGGGGCACCATGTGTTTTCCTACTACATCGGCCCCGACAAACAAAGGGCCGTACAAGGGCTATTACAGCAGTAAGTGTTGAAGCTTATTAGGACTTATCAGGCCGTATTAGTTTTGACAGGGTACAGTAGTAGTTCTAGATAGGCTCCCTTTGGAAGATATCATGCAAGGATATCTTGGCATGAATAGGTTATGGATCTACGGTTTGGAGGTATCTACTCCACGAAGTAACATGGAACTCCGAAAAGACCCTAAACCCTAAGCAGGCCCTTTTTCAACTGATCCGTTCAAATAAGAGCTGTATGAACTTCCTTGGAAGTTAGACCAGACCGGAGGACCCGATGGTTCAGGGTTTTGCGGTTTAGGGTTTAGGGGTTTGGGGTTTGGGGATTTTAGGGTTTAGGAGTTTTAGGGTTTAGGGTTTGGGGTTTAGGGTTTAGGCACCCAATTTTGACTGATTTCGGCTGTGTTAAGCCCTACCTGGACTCTGGATGTCTTTTTTGATTGGGGGGATACAAATTTACGGGACTTTACCCCAAAACCCTAAGCCTTAAATCCATATACTCTACAAATTTATGAAACATAATTAGTGCAAAAAAGGGAAGGACACCCAGGGTTCAGGTAGACCCTAAACCCTCAACTGCTCTGGGGGTTTGGGGTTCAGGGTCTTAAGTTGAACCAAATTGCATCCCCTGTAGGTACCCAGACAGCCCAGTATCCCTTGAGTAGGGAATACACTTAAAACATATGGGTGGTTGTCAAAATAATGGTCCGTTTTTTTTGGGGTACCCTATTATATTTCGGCACCTAATATTTAGGGCACCCAAAAAGGGACCATAATGTTGACAACTCCCCATATGAAGGACCTATTACCATTTAGAGTGTATTGCCTGATCAAGGGATATTGGGCTTCCTGGGCGCGTGGACTTTTGGCGCGAAGGTCGGGGCCGAAATAAGTGCCAATATCGTGGTCGGGGATTGGTTGAGGGTTTAGGGTTCTTGTACAACTATGGTATAGGGTACCTCAAGTAGACTGAAGACCCCTAAACCCTAAACCTTAAACCTAACTTTAACATGAGACTGGTGAATATATTGGCCCTACAATAGGTGGTGCGCGATGTCCTTCATCAACAGTCTCTTTGCCCAAGGATTCTGAGGCCAGGGCGCAGGAGCCAGAACTTAGGTTTAGGGTTTAGGATATTGGGTTTAGGGGTTTAGGGGTTTAGGGTTGAAGGGTTTAGGATATTGGGTTTAGGGTTCAGGGTTTAGGGAACATCCCCGATCATTAGTCTTCCCTGTACATGTAATGGTAATGCACTGGGAATACTTATTGTGAGGGACTCGAAGGACATATTTTTTGGATCAAGGATATCTTAGCATCTTGTCTTGCATGGCATGATTTAGGGCTTGGAGTCTAGGGTGTAGGCAGTATTGCAGACCAATGGTATTGCAACTGCACAGGCACCTTGGACAGAGATGATTTGTGAAAGCCTGAATAGTTGGCAGTACCATTCCTTTACAACACTTGTATGTCTACCGCATACCATAACCCAAAGCCCGATTCTAATCATTTGGGCCTGTACCTTAAGCAGCCTCTAAGTCCTAGCTGACATGCTGACAAGGTCTTCCTGAGTTTAAAAGTACAAGTGGACCTAATATTTAACCAGAACATGGTTGGGGCTTTCTTCGATGTCTAGACACCATAGCTGCTGGATAGCTGTCTACCCCCAAAACCTGAACCCAGAAGCCATAAGTCTAACACGGGGTTCAGGGTCTAGGGTTTAGGGGTTTAGGGTTTAGGGTTCTAGGGTTTAGGGTTTCTGAGTCTAACAAGGGGTTTAGGGTTCAGGGTAACAAGCTCAAACTGGCTTCGGAAAGTTGTATCTGGATCCAGCACTGGCAACGAACATCCGGGTCCTCCTGCTTCACAGCACGTACCATAATCGTCGAAGAGCAGTGATACAGTGAGAGATAGTGAGAAATATGTTGTTTTGGGATGTTCTAGTTCCCCCATATTGGTGAGACTACATCCTCCTTGTGAGTATAGAAAGTGCTTCATAAGAAGGATATAACCTTTCTTAGCTCAAATGTACTGTGGAAGGCAGAAACTTGGAACGTGGATAAGTATCTTCTTACCTCCGCCATACCTACGGAGAGGCAAGCACGCCAACATATGCTGCTTGAATGTTGCAAAGTTTTTGGCCTTTCCATTTTCCCCAAACGGCGCCTAACGGTATTTTGAAGGCTCGGGCTTGTGAACCACGAAGATCAGTACTAGCCTTATTTGGCAAATACTTATGTATTTGAGGGCTCTTGATGCGTAGCTGCAATATGTTTAAAGTGTTATAGAAAAAGACAATGTCACGTGGTCGCGGGCGGGGGGGGGGGGTGTTGAACATTATAAGGGGGAGGGCTTTCCACGTTGAATAGATCCGTCTTCGCCGAAAGACTTACATGTAGCCAGCAGCTACGTAGAGTGTTCAGTGTGCCTAGAAATCGGTGCTTTGTACTCCATATTGGGACATCTTTGATGTTATGGGGCCAGACACTGCTGTTCCCCTTCAAATTCTGAACTTTCACGG
>CAJNIZ010005107.1:3866-19863 GCA_905231905.1 Symbiodinium pilosum | reverse complement strand
GCTCATGATGCTGGCCATGTTGTGCGCGCTTGGGATGCTGCCGGGCTTCTGATGCCCAGAATAATGTTGGTGCACGCTCGCCAGCTGATGCTCATGACGCTGGACATGTTGTGCGCGATTGGAAAAACGTGGGGCTACTGATGCTCATGATGCTGGCGCAGGTGGTGCAGCTCCGCCAAACGTGGGCCAGCTGAAGCTCATGATGCCATAGCCGTCTGCAAAATGTAGCCTATTTCCAACATGCTTGCCTGCACTATTATGGCGAGCATCCTGAGCATCAGTGCCCTGCAAAACTGCGACGACTAAGACTAGGTGAGTTCCACCACCTAGTCCAAAGGTTGTATCTGTGAACCCAAAAGAAGCACGGGTTGCTTTAGGTGGCCCTCTAAAAGACGGAATGTGGATTATTTCAACAACCTTCCCTAGAGCGTCCGCCACATGCATGGCCACATCCGCCTTCAGTATTACCTATAATATCGTGCAGGATCTCAAGCTACAGGATTATCAGGGGTCAGGCCCGGTCTAGAAGTAAACTGTGTATCCGAGCAGGCAATCACTCATTCATTTCCCTATAAGGGTCCAGGGACCCAAATACTAGGCCTTTTGGGCCCAAACACCATAAACATTTTAGTATGCGGGCCCCAAAACCGTATCATTTGGGTCCTTGGACCTCAGGTTTTGTCCAAAGGGGTCCGGCAAGAATACAAGGCTGCTAAGTTGGAGTGGGGGGGGGGGGGTGCTGATTTGTCCATACCTTTTCCGGGTGCCGATACCTAACCTTTAAAAGGGTTAAAGCCCCAAACCCACAGCTTTCAACCCTGAACCACGTGAACCAACAACAATCAGTCCTTCTCAGGGGGCCCGTTCTATCTGGGGTCGCCTAGGAAGAGGGTTTAGGGTTTAGGGCTTAGGTACAAACATTGGGAAAAACTCAATCCCTAAGCCCTAAAACCCAAGTAGTAGTCTCCATTTTCTATTCCATTTTCCCAATATAACCCCTAAACCCTAAACCCTAAACCCTCAACCCTATAGTAGTTTCCATTTTCTTTTCCATTATCCCAATATAACCCCAATTGTAGAACCCTAATATCAGCCCTAGGGGTGAGTGAGCTGAGGTGCCCCACCCGGAGCGCACGCTCGGGGGGCTAGGACTGGAGGCGAAGCAGCAAGTAGGGACCCTTAGGGTTTAAGATTTTGGGTTTAGGGTTTAGAGCCATGGAAAGGTTTAGAGCCATGGAAAGGGTAGGGGTTTCGAGTTTAAGGTTTAAGGTTCAGGAGGGTAAACCTTATCTTAGCAGGTTTGAAGATGGTTCTTGCCCTGGAGGTCGGAATAGCCCAACGTAGGTACTCTTTCTGGATGGTAGGGCCTAGAGTTGAAATTATGTTAATAGACTTAGAACCCCGGGGTTCTTGAGGTGAAACGAGGGTGACCATCAGCCGCAGTGAATGAGTTTGGATGCAGGGTTTTACGCTTTAGGACAGTTCAGGGTGTGGGCTGAGGGTTTAGGGACTTGGGGCCAGGAAGTAAGCCCGTGTAGCTTTTGGGCTTCAGGGTTTGGGGACTTAGGTTGTAGGCTTTATGCTTCAGGGACTTAGGATTTGAGGCTTAGGTACTCTAGGTAGCGTTCATTTTGCAAGCGTATGAGCACCAAACTTCGTGTGTCGATATGCGAGCCCCTTCACGGACCATCAGGTTGAGAACACCAGGTGCGCATAGCCAGAATTGCACATTAATCCTAAACCCTAAACTGCGTTCATGTTGGCTTTGAAGATTCTACAACGAAGGTTCTTCTCTTCGTTCCAGACTCGGGGTAGCTTTAAACGCTACCCCAAAAAACCCCTAAAGGCGAGGGGGTGTGAAGTCATGTTGTTCTTTGGCAGGGGTGGAGGTGGGGTCAATTAGGCTTTAAGGTGTAGCGTAAAGCTTCTATGTTTCGGTTATTCTCAGGCTTGAATCCTAAGACCCACTTTGCCGCTTGCAATCTGCCAACGAACCTTTCCCAACTCGCAAGTAGTTCGTACATATCGTTTAGTTCTCTGAAGGGTAGGGAGGACTTTCAAAACATGCAGTTACGGGTTTATAGGTTGATTTTGGGTTTATGGATCCACCTTGGATTATACTGGAGTCTTCTTACTGTACTTGCGCGTGTATGCATCACTTGTTGTTTAAGTTCTCAGTTTTGATCACTGCCTGTTGTCTTCGCAGCGGATGGCGCGGATGGCACTGAATCTGATTGTCTGTGCACCCGCAGGCGAGGACACGAGCGGGGCCGATGCCGCCGAACCAGGCTTGCAGTTAAGGAACCTAAGGGTCCAAGGACCCAAATAATGGGGTCCCTTTAAAGGGGTTATAGGGGGACTTTATAAGGATATATGGGACTATATAAGGGTCCAAGGACCCAAATAATGGGGCTTTAGCCTCAACATACCATTAATATTATAGTATTTGGGCCCTACAACCCCATTATTTGGGTCCTTGGACCCTTCGGGTGAAAGAGGTCTTGGAGTTACTGAACCCGGGTCTCTCAGTTTACAGGGTGTGACCCATCGTACTTAGGATTCGGCCGAACCTCCCTTTTAAAACTGGGGGTTAGTAGGGAATATGAGAATATACTGGAATAGATTATACGCGTGTTATAGGGAATATATTCCCTTATTCCCTGCTAACCACCAGTAAGTTTAGAGAGACTGTAGGGGGCGTGAGAGCAGAAGTAGGGCTCCCAAGCTTTTGGCTTTGATGTTCTCGGCAGGCGTTCTGGTCAGGGACCCAGGGATACACAGGGACTCCAAGGGATCACTGGGCCGCGCTTAAGGACTATGTGGGGTCACTTGGGGTTTAGTGTTGTTGTTTTTTCCGTTTCTTGTTGCAGCTGCGCTGGTATTGTCCGACCGGGTGTTTTGGCCAATTCAGGCGGGGATTATTGTGGGTTCGGCTGTCAGGGTTTGGTTTTCTGTGCGCTCAGCAGGTTGGTGCTTTAGGTTCATGAGCACATCTTCAAAATTATCTCTGTCTCGGGTCTAGGCTTGAGGATAATACAGGCTTCAGGGCAGAAACCCCCCAAGACGTATGACCCAACCTCCATGCCTTCAGAACGTAAATACCTTGCAAAGCCTGCTTCAGCAGACCCGGCCCTAGAGGATGTTGAAGTAGACAGACAATTCTGATAAGTGCATTGAGACCTGATCCTTGAACACAAGACGCCCAGTACCCCTACGCGAGCCATCACGAGCCCTGATTTGAGAAGACAAATCCCAAACTGAACCCATTGACTCTTTCACCCCCTAAACCCTAAACCCTAAACCCTAAACCCAAACTGAACCCATTGACTCTTTCACCCGAACCCCTGAAACCCTAAAGGTCTGCACCCCAATAGTCCAATGAGATATGCCTTGCTCAAGTAGCTTAGAAGCAAGGAAACACCATACCAAGAGAGCCCGATTATAGACACTTAGCTGATACGGGAGCGGCCATGACGAAGAGGTTTGAAACAGGACATATGTCAGCAACAGGGAGAGGGGCCACGCGACAGAATGGGGGGTTTAGACCCATTCCCATATATGTGTCTTCCATAAGTCAAGTGCCCAAATATAGACCCCAACATATTATAAATCCTTTTTGCATAAACTCCTCGCAATAGGGTTGCCTGATTTTTGGAAACCGACGTGTAGTTTCGGTCATAACGCTATGGCGGCTCTGAATTCGAGCGTACTTCTTCCTTCGGATCTTCATTCCGTTCTTAAACCCCTACCTTGGAGTCCGGACCACCAGAAACAAAAAGCTTTTCTAAAAAAAACTCCTAGGTAGGGATCCTCACCTACAAAGACTGCTTGTCCCGGAACAGTTCAGCTGGTTGGCTCACATTTGAGACAGCCCTTTTGAGCCCTAAACCCTATGTCATTTACCCTCTACCCTAAACCCTCAACCCAACGAAGAAGTGCAAAAGACACACCAGCATTGCATCTGACCTAGGCGTCCTTTCGGGTGTCCCAAGCCCTATTAACCCTATATATGGTGGCTTCTAAGGGAATTAGGACCAAAATGGCCTTAGATTGGGAATTGGAATTCTTCTAGATTACCCTGCCAAACTGCAATCTCCAGCCATGTCGTCATGTGGGGTTTCGTGCGGCAGCGCTTTTTTTCCGCCGCCGCGCGGAAGGGAGCGGAAGAGCTTCCCAAAGCCTTCTGGCACGAGGCCCTAAATTGATTGGGGGTTTAGGGTTTATAGGGTTTAGGGGAGTATAGGGTTTAGGGTTTAGGGTAGTATATACTTCAGCCTCTCAACACCCGTGATAGTGGCCTTTTATCGCTAAGTAGCAGGTACATGTGCTACTATTACAGGTGCTTGGGAGGTCTAGGTAATGTAAGGTGCTATTCTGGTTGTGTTGAGCCGTAGCTGCATCAAATACACAGTTGAATATTCTCTCGAGGTTCAAGGAGCTTAGTGAACACACAATCCTTGTTTGTCACATTGGTGAGTTCGCAACAGTGGGCCGCGGAGCACAGTCATTGAGCAAGCCGTACAGGTTTCGTGGTTCTGGTTTTGCAGGGTTCTGGACTTACCCTAAGAGGCTCAAGATAGCCCCAAAAGCCTTGTATAGTATGGTCTTTGGGCCCAAAAGCCGTACATCAAGAGTCCCTAGAGCCTTATGGGTTAGGGTTTATGGGCTTTAAGGGTTTGTGGGCGCCAGTAGCGGACCCCCTCAAATCAGTGCACATACGCACTCATCATTGCCCAGTTTCCGCTTCACGTTCCTTGTTCTGCGTTCTCCACTAGTCTAGCCCTTAAACCATGTAATTGTCTAACCCCTGGAACCTCACCCTAAACCCGAAACTTGACTCCCCTTTCTTAGGGTTCATTCATGTCTGCAGGTGCGCGAAGTGCAGTTGCAGCGCCAGAAGGCGGCGAAGAGTGCCCGAACACGGACTACCGGCTGCATGTTAATTTTTTGAAAGGGTGTACATGACATGGGGTTTAGGATTCTACACTCCTTGCATAATTGTGGTGTGGTAGTTTGCTGAAAGGTACTCTGGGCCTAAATAAAGTTTTGGGGATGTTGGAGTCAAGTGGACAGGAAAGTTAGACATCAAATGGATACGGTGATTCTACAGGGGCTTGTAGGGATTGCAACATTCGAGTAGCCTAGATTCCTTGTAGAATTATGGTATGGAGTACCTCATAGACGTCCATGACCTGAAAGTGATATTGGAGACTATAAAAAATCCTTTTGGAACTTATCTAGTATACGATTTCGAGACTAGGAGGGCTTTGCGCTTGGGCTTTAGAGGTTCTGGTTGGGTCCAAGAGATTTCTCTGATAGGTTCTTTGGGGCCTGGGGGTATACTTTGTAGGTACATGAGTGCTTTTGCCTTACATCCCTGGCCAAGAAGCCCTAAACCCTAAACCCTAAACCCTAAACCTTAACCGGGTGCAAGGCTTGGGAGTTAGGATGTCGAACATTCCCAGAACCCCAAGGCTAAACCTTTTTGAGCCCAACCTAAACCGCACCCGCCGCATAAATCCCAACTCTTCCTCCCATTATTCTAGGGAGCGGTTTAGGGTTTAGGGTTTAGGGTTGAGGGTTGAGGGTTTAGGGTTTAGGGTTAATACCAATAATGGAGAATCAAACGGAAAATAAAATGGAGCATGACATGGAAACTGTGGTTCTATGGTGTTATATAGTACCTAGTTTGGGGTCTAAAGTCTATAGATATTACCTACATTGGGCTATTTGGATCCTTTGGATCCTTAGGGAAAGCCATTTTCCTGAGTGAGATCCCCCTCCGCCAGTTAGAAGGGACCCTCCCTGGGTATCTGAGGATAATGGAAAATGAAATGGAAATTACTATAGTATATTGGGGAGATCTTGGGATAATGGCAAAGAAGTTGGCAACCCTGGGCTCCTTTTTTATAATCCGGTCCCTTGCAGGGAGTTGTGCTGGGAGGGGGGGGGATCCCCTACTCTCTACACCCTAAACCCTCAAACCCTCAATCCTTCAAACCCTTACCCCTCAATCCCTCAAACCCTTCAAAGAAAGAAACCCACCCAAGGCACCTTCTTCCCAGCAGACGAGAGCTTCGTGATCGAGCGGAGGAGAAGGAGGCCTTGCGATGCCGGGTTTGAGGCTTTACTAGGTTTAGGGATTAGGGGTTTAGGGGTTTAAGGTTTAGGGTTCAGGGGGTTTGGGTTGTAGGGTTTAGGGTTTAGGGCAAAAGCTGTGTTGCTGTGAAGGAACTCAAACTAAGTTGCCCTGATAAGGAAACCCTCTATTTTCTACATACCCATATTGGGTAGAATTTCATGTAGGTTCCTGAACAGCAACCCAGTTCAGCGGCTTTAATGTCAAAGGTTCAAGCGCCACTTGGTTCAGCATTCAGGGTTCTGGGCTCTCGGGTTTGGAAGACCTAGTGTTTGCTGCCGCACCGTATCAGCTCTTTATGTGGTGATTGTAAATGTCGTAATGCCAGCATGCGTAATACATCCAAAAGTGAACAATTTGATTTCCCCTGCAAAAAACTTGCCTGGCAAATGTTAAGTATGTAGGAATGAGTAACACGATTGATTCTGAACATGTCGCGGCATACAAGCTCCCCTGTAACACGGTGATCCTTAGTGCTCATGATATATAAAGCGGCGCAAGATTTTCTCCAGACACCATAGCGGAAACGGTGCCCAGTCATAACAGACTTCATGACGACCGGTCAGTAGGGAATGCAAGAATGGATGCCGACAGTAGTGTCCATATGATGCCCCAGAGCCATCCTTGTGACCTGTTATCTTGCCTTACCAACAACCAGTAATTTGTAAAACTCTCATGTCCAACACAACTACTGCTTTGACTCTAACTCTTGCTGGCACAATTCTTCCTGCTAGTATTACTATTACAGGTTCAACTACTAGCAACACTGTGGTTTCGTTGTTATTACTAGCGATTGTACCATTATCATTGCTGTCACTCTTACAGTTACTATTCTTGCTATTAGTGCTACCTATAACTGCTTATAACTGGCCATAAGAACAATCATAGAAATGTTTCTATCACCATGGTGCGGACCTAGCTGCAGGCTTTGCAAGCGGGGAGAAAGGGCGCAGCTCAGCTGGGTGCGCAATTCTTCTGACAGTTTCTCGAAATCTGGGTATACGGAAATACGAAGGGATATGGAGATTATGAAAGGCTTACACCCAGAAAACGAAGCCACCTGTTCCAAGGCTTCTTAGACAGATGCCTCGTGCTGTTTATGCTCAAACACGCCAAAAGAGTTCCCAGATGTTTGGCACAGCCAAGAACTTTGTCACAGCAGCATCAGTGTGACCGGAATTGTTTTGCCGCCGCCACCCCCACCATGCCGCCACCGACGCCGAAGCCGCCGCCACCCCCAACTGCCAACACCGCCGCCGCCACACCGCCACCGCCACCGCCAAGGCCACCGGCACCACCACCGCCGCCCAACCCCCACCGCCGCCTGCCACCTTCGTGCGCTCGATGAAGATGGTCCCTCTTCGGTAGTCAGCCTTCACGGAATTGGGGTGCAGCCTGCCTCTAGTATAGCCCTCTTCGACTTTGCCGTAGTTCTGGTCTTCCTCCGAGCTTCAGGGGGTTGTGACAGAGCAAGCCACACAGTCAGTTCTTTGCCTTCATCATCCTTCTGTCCCGTTTTATGCTGCAGTCGCCTCACGCCACACCACCACCGCCACCACCCAGCACCACCGCCGCCGCCGCCGCCGCCGCCACCACCGCCACCACCACCACCACCACCACCACCACCACCACCACCACCACCACCACCACCACAACCTAAACCCCTAAATCACACTACATCACCTTGTTTTATCCCTAAAGCGTCTCTGTTCATCCTAGGAGTATGGGGATGCTCCTGGGCTTATGCCGCAGCCGGCCGCGGCTGCTCCGGAGAGCGGTGAGGTCAGCGAGGAGCCGTCGTTCTCCGCATGCACACCGGAGCTGTTCTTTTTTTGCTATTATGGGTGTGAGTGGAGCATTCCCAGCACTGTTACACTTGTAACCCGCATAATATATCAGCCTCTTTAAAGGCTGGTTTCTGCTTTGAGCATTTGGAGGCCAGAAGCGATTTATACAATCCCAAAAGCGATTTATAAAACTGTTTGTGACACCCAGAGGCTATTTAATGAATAGTCCGGAACCGATTCAAGCCGCTTCCAGCTATATAAAACGGGAAAATACAAATTTTAGATAGCCTCAAATAGTTTCAAATAGCTCCGCATAGCAGCTGGCCCAGGGAGCGGTTATAAATAGTCCGGAACCGTTTTAAGCCGCTTCCTGCTACATATTAACAAGCAGCTTCCAAGATTTATATATAGCTTCCAAGATTTTATGTATAGCTTCCACCCTTCAAAACCTGGAACAAGCAAAGAGGCTGATATACTGGGTAACTTGTAACCATTACTTGTAAGTTGGGTTCCTATGAGTAGCACTGTCCTTTCTTCATCATACTATCTAATGGCTGCTATGCTTTCATATTTGTCATGTGTCGAACAGAAGGCCATATGTCGAACAGAAGGCTGAACAGGATATAGGTTTAAGGGGCTTACGGCTTTCGAGATTCGGAGCCTCAGGGATTTCCAGATTTTTCATGAAAGCGTTATTTGTGGGGTTTTGGCATGAGGTTTGGCAGTAGCTTCCCTGCGTTTCCATTGGTTTACATCAACTACTTTGCAAGCCTGATTGCAAATGTTCAGCTACACCCTGAACCCTCAACCTGAAGAGAGATACCATCTCAGAATCAGCAAAACTCTCACAGCTCTTCCTTGCATGGTAGGGCTGCCAGGCGACAGGGGTTACAGTGGGGACAAGTTTGGCTGTAAGGCTTACAAGCTTCAGCAGTTAGTACCAAGTCTTCTTCTGCTTACAGCTGTATACTCGTGTAATGTCAGGGTTCTACCCTGGTTGTAAACCCTAAACCCTAAGCCCTAAACTCCCTAAACCCTAAACCCTAATCCTTGTAAGCAACCCCTTGGGACCTCAGTGGTACATCTAAGCGCTCTATTGGGGCCATGACGGATAAAAGGTTTGAAGATAAGGCCATACAATTACAAACCCTGGAACCCTTGAGGTAAGCTCAGCTCGTTACCCTAAACAACCCTAAACCCTAAACCTCAGGGCGAATAAGAGCCTGGGCCAGACTTGCCTCAACCTGAATAATGGCTACTTTGTAATTATAACCAGGGAGAATGGTCCCCATGAGTAGTAAGTATGGCCTTTATTGGGTTGAGTTTTTTTTGAGGTGGTTCTGTGTAAGGTCTGCATGCGCGGCTTAGTGGGATCAATTCAATTTTGGCTCTACGAAGGCCGTTTCTGAGCCTACCTGAGCTATAGTCTGAACTCCTTAAAGGGTGTTATATCAGGGGTTATTTAGGGGAGTATTACAGTGATCGTTAAGGGGGGTACTAGGAGTTTAGATTAGAGCTCATGTGAGGACCTTCACATCACTACCCATGTTATGCCCGCATGAGGCATAAGACGAAGCCACAACTTGAGCAAGTCAAATTGTATGGTGGATGCTACAAATCCTGCATGACCCTGGGTAAGTACCTGATACCTTGGGAATTATGATATAACCAGCTTATGCAAGGTTTTAACCCCAAACCCCAGCCCTTTGTAGTTGCAGAGCCCTAAACCCTAAACCCTAGCCAAGGATTCGGGAGATTGATGAACCACCCAAGGATCCTCCTGGAGGCCTGGAGGCAGCGCGTCTCAAACTGTTCCAAGAACGCGCACCTGAGGGTTTAGGGCATAGGGGCTTAGGGTTTAGGGTTTAGGATGTAGGGGCTATATAGGGATAATGGAAAAGAATATAGGGATAATGGAAAAGAAAAATGGAAACTCCTACATTATAGTGGCGGAGTATATATAGGGGTATAGTAGGTTTTATAGGGGCATATAGGGATTCCTGAAGACGTATCCCCTAAAACCCTTGTAAAATAGTAATTCCTGCTCGAATTCGTCCTCACGCATTTACATCTTCAAACTTCCTTCGATCCCTATCCCCTTGACCCAAACCCTACTAAGTTACAGTAGTCAAACTCAACTTTCAGAATTGAGATTCTTATGTACAGGGCTCTCAAAATCCAACCCAAAGTCTCGCTAAACCACTAAGCCCTGAGCCTAAACCTAATCCCACAACCCTAGACCCTAAAGCCTGGATCCCTTATCCCAGTCCTAAATCCTTCGCCTAAAGTTTTGAATCTGCAGAACGCCAAATTCCTCACCCTAAACCCTCAACGCTTATGCTCTGAACCCTAAAGCCCTAAGTGCTGAGCCAAACAATAAAAAGATGTAGCTTCTATTCAATGCTCCATGTTGTGTTGTCATGTGATTCTCCATAGCCCTATATAGCCTTACAGAAGCCCTTTATAGCTAAAAAGATGTATAACCTCTTAAGCCTAAACACGTTATAAACCTTATACAATTCTATATAAGCCCTGAAGAAGTTCTATACTACCAGCCCTAGACAACCTCCAAAGCCTAGAGTCCATATAGGCCTATATCAGCCCTAAATCCGGGTCCCAAGACCCTAAGTCCTAACCCCCGTGAATCCCAGGACCCTAATCCCTAAACCCTAATCCCAGGTTGCAGGACCCTAGACCCTAAAACCTCAATCCTGAGTCCCAGGTCCCAGGACTCCCAGAGCATGCTCTCGCCATGGCGGAGCGGTTGCATGCGGCAAGGAGTGCTGGAGAGGCCCCTTGATGTTTACAGGCAGTTATGGTTTAGGGTTTAGGGCTTATGTTTTAGGGTGGTTACAGGACTCAGTAACTTATTGGTGCTTAGCATGGAAAAAGGGAATACAATCCTTATAAACATCCTTCTAGAATATTTTCCCTTACCCACTACTAAGCCCCAGTAAGACAAGGCTGAATTGAAAGGGTTTATAGGGATATGTGCGGGTAAATGAAGTTGAACAAAGTGCAGGAGGTTCATGGGACTGAAGGTTTAGGGGTTACTTAGCGCTTCCTTAGGGGTTTAGGGTTAAGAATTTAAGGTTTAGGGCGTCGGGCATATGGCTCATTGCTGAGTATGCCTTTGGGGATCTCTCCAAACGATCAAACATGGAAGCTGGTACGGTTCCTTTGTCAAAAGACCGTAGTCTTTGTGGGGCCCATTTGGGGCCTGAAGCAATGAAAGCACGAAATCCTATACGCCCTCATCTATCCCTACATACTCTCCCATGACTGCTTCGCTATTGGAACCTTCTAACTGTGTATCGGTTTGAGTCCGATTATTTGGTGCTAGAGGCGGTTGTGAGTAGAGGAAGAAGCCACGTGATGAGTAGCTAAAACATAACCCTATCCAGCTTGCATAGAGCCAGGAATTTCTCTAGACTTCAGGGATAAGACCCGCTTAGGGCACTGCATTCCCATACATGCTGCGAAAAGGCCAAGCTACAGGTACAGCTACGCAAAGGACAAGGGATCAATCAGCCCTAAACCCTAAACCCCCATCCTGTAGCGGCTCAGTGTGATCGATCTCTCCTTATTTTGTTTACTTTCACAAGAACAAGTTTCTTGGCACTAGTGCTATGGACTACCCAGTTCCGAGCATTATCTAAAACGGATTTCTTAGTAGGGATCCTGCAAAACCCCTGGTTACTCTTTGGGCCTCAGAACCCAGAGCCGCTGAACCCATGATCGGCAGGTCTTGTCGCTTGCCGCACGGGCGGTTGAGGCTTTGGATTGCGTACCACTGCACTTTTCTATTGGCTTCTCTGTAGAGAATGGAGGGGTTGACTCCTGTTACAGTCCCTGGAGAGTTCGAAGCATACGGACAGGTTTGTGGTATGTACACTCCTTACCTTGTTTCAGCTTTGCAAACGCCCCGCAGAGGCAGTAAAAGAGGAGGCGGATGTCCCGCAACGCGCACGCCGCTTGGGGCACCTGCGCTGGCATTTTCGAAGAAGAAGCTCTGAATTCTGGATTTCTGGCTAACTTCGGACCTTCGGAAGCTATGTACGTTGTTAGTGTGCTCGTGTCTGGGACATCTTTACGTAAGTGATGGCTTCCATCCCAGTGCTTTGCTAGCACCGACCGGAAACAACAACTTCAGGAGATGATTGAGCTTCAGGTCCCAGAAATCATTCTCACTGTAGCATTCGGGCCCTGAAGCACCATTAAATGGCTCCTTGGACCCGCAACCTTACGCATCGCCATATGCCTTTCTGTACCGCTACATGCCCGGAAATAGTCCTGTACAGAGTTGCATAGCCCCGTAACTCTTTAGTGCTGGGTCTGAGTGAGGGTGCAGATTGAGGGTCTCTGTAAGCAGATATGTGCGCACCTGTCTTTTATGAATTGTTCGAAGTTAAGGCCTGTCTCCAGGGTTTACGTAGGATTTATGGTTTCGGGTGTTGGTTTCCATTTGATGTTCCACTTGAGTCTTCATGTAATTCACCGACATTTTATCCCTGAAGCCTTTGCAGCCCCCTTTCCGCCTCCATACCCCTAACCTCTACATAAACCCTATATCATCCCTAGATAACCCATTTATAACCTCTGCATAGCCTTATATCATCCCTAGATAATCCATATGTGACCCCTACATAGTCTCCATATCACCCAAGGCAGCTGGCGTTGTCCATTCAGCTGCTGGCGAAGCAGGCCATAGGCTCCAAGAGGCTGCCGATTCTTCGCGATAAGCGATTGCCAACCATGATGACTGCTTCTGGGTGAGGGTGAGGGTTTAGGATTAAAGCTTTAGGATTTAGGGTTAAATAAAGGTTCAGGGCTTACGTTTTTTTGGGGCGTTAGGTTCCTTACAAAGGCCCAAACCCTAAATCCATAAATGAACGTGATACTAAAAAAGGCGGAGGTTTTTGTCCTGTTCTGGGATCTCCGCTGCTCTATCCCCAAACCCTATATGACCCTTGTAACCCCTATATAACCCAGCTATACATCCCTAAACCCCTAACACCTTAACACCCTAAGACCTTAAATCCTAACACCCTAACGCCCTAACCCCCTAACCCTCACACCCTAACGCGCTCGCATCACCCCTGTTTAATCCCCAGGCTTTGGGCGACCATGCACAAGGCACAGAAATTTGGGTCCTCCCTGCAGCCCTTTGCGGCATTGCTAGGCTACTGGGTTGCTGTTTAGGAACTTATAGTCCCCCTGAGGTAGATAGAATATGGCTTTGGGTACATTATAATAGGATCCCCATATACCCCATATTCTATCTACTTAAGGGGCAGTATACCTTTCAAGAGGTTATGAGGTTATAGGGAGCTAGACAAGGTTAGGAAGGGGTTCTGTAAGGCTGTGTAGGGTTTAGAACCGAGTCATGTAGGGGTTACATAGGGGTTATATAAGGTTATGTAGGGGTGGCATAGAAAGTATGTATGGGTTATACAGAGGTTACTTTATGAAGTGTTATTCAGAGTTTTCTACAGGCACGTAGGTGCTAGGGATTCCGTTGAAGTTATATAGGGTTTAACGTTAAGTTGATACATCGTAAATGATGCGGTTTGCTTCTAGTTCTAACCAAAAGTCAGTTCCTTTGCAGCAACCTAGGCTAGGGGCCCTTGGCACTGGAAGTGCTCTCTCAAGCTCCGCCGCCGTGGCAGCAAACGCCTTGGTGCGCATGGCAAGTGATCGCTTCCCCACCTCGTCCAGTAGGGTTTGGATTAACTTTATACAGGGGTAGTACAAATTCAATGGGACACTCTGGACAGAAAAAGCCAATAAGTGTTTGGGTGGTATACAGCCAATACTAAACAAAAGCAGATAACTGTTAAGATTTTCTAGATGCTAGATACCTAGGCTTCAGGTATTAGGTTCAACGCAACGCGTATTGCAAGTATCCAGTCGCGGTGGGTGGGCTGACCACCCAAGGTTGAGGGGACCTTTCAAACCTCACTAGACCCCAAGACCCTTAACCCTAAACCCTAAATCTAAACTACAGACACATAGGCTTCAACGAGCTGAGCCCAGCACAATCCAGCCTTGTGCTGACCAGCTTGGCCGTGTCAGCAGAGCTCTCGGCCTCCAAGGCTGCGAATTTGTCAAAAATCTTGGCCCTAGGGTTTAGGGTTTAGGGTCTGGGGTTCAGGATTTAGGGTTTAGGTTTTAGGGCTACGGTTTAGGATTAGAGGTTTGGATTTAGGGAATCAGGGATCCTTTTCCTGTGCTTCTTCTCATGATGTTTATCAGGGAGTATAGTACAAGGATTTATATTGCCCTAGAAGCCCAGGTACCCGTATAGTAGGTCCTTGGGTTATAGATAGTATAAATTCATATAGGGACTTAAGGACAGGAACCCAATAGAGTCTAAACTCCTTCAGGGGGCATATGTAGGGATTAGAGAGGATTCGCTTTGTAGGTTCCTTATGGGGATACTGGAGTTTGGACTACAGCTCATACGAGGAGGAGGACTGTTTGGGATTACAGGGGCACATAAGGCCTAGGACTTAGGGCCTTGAACATGTTTGGTCGGGATCTTTTTGTGGAGTTACCATGATTCATACATATCAGGGCTTGTAGCTTTGGGGATGTGGATGGTAGTTTGTCAAAGTTACGGAATTTTTGAGGTACTTGGCAATAAAACGGCACCCATTTTCTTGAGTACCCAAAGAGACCATAATTTTTGAGAGCACTATAAACCTAAACCCTATATCTGTCTCCATACCTCTTCAAGGCCCGGTATGAAGGCATTATGGTATCTGAATGTATGTAACCCGATGGGTCCAAGGAACTACTAATAGGGTTTCAGGGCCCAAATACCCATAACATTGTAGTCGATATTTGACTTTCGGAAACCCCCCAGGTGGGGGCCACTCTCCGACAGAAGTTGGTATCCACCCTGGAGCTTCGATGCCAGGAATTGCCCCCAAGGTCGGCGGCCACTTTGGTGCCAGCTCTCGTGACTAGGGACGTTTAGCACGCATGCATACCCCTAAGCCTGTATTATAGTATCTTATAGTACATTATGATACATTACAGTATTTTTTTGCTTCTAATACAACATCAGGACAAGCAACATATTCGTGGAAAGCCCTAATTTTGAAACATGTCTACTTATTGTTCGGTCCTAACAACAAACACCTAGCCTTTCCCTGGACGGTTCCTCGGCAGATCGAGGTGAAACTTCGAACTTCTGGCGGAACCCAGCTGGCACCAGGTGTGGCACAGCGCCTTGTGGAGAGTGAAGGCTTAGCTTCTGGGTTGCTGTTAGCTAATTTAAACTAAGTTACTAGGATAAGCTGGATTATTGACTATCTACCAATGTATAGCTTGATTCTATATTGCGTGTCACTATATATGCCCAGTATGGTAGCTTGGTTTACGTTCCGTATCACTGTCAGTCCAGAATATGGTAGCTTTGATCTAAGTACGTGCCTTATCTCCATAGCATGGTGACCTAAAAATTCTCAGCAGCAGCCCAGGCTATCAATGATATTGCGTCTGCAACTGCTGGACTGGCTGCTTTACGGGCAACTTACTGGTGATTTATCAGAGTTTAGGGTTTCAGTTTAGAGTTTAGGGTTGACGGCCCCTTCCTCTAATGTTAGCTCCCCAGAAAGATGTCATGTAGGGGTACAAAGGCGAAGGGGAACGCAAATGCAAAATGTGACATGTTGACGTGGCCCCGCCCCCCATAATACTCTCCATATATTTCGTTGTATACCACTACGGAAATATTTGCTATGAGGGTGGCGTGGGGGTTTCAATATTTGCGTTAGCACGGGTTAGGAAGTAAGGGATGGTAAAGACTCCCCATTGAGAGTCGCCTCTGACCTTTTCTGTCCCTACGCTACACCCTAGATCCGTAAGGGTCCAAGTATCTAGTAATCATATACTTACCCAAGACCTGTAATAAGTTAGGGACCCCTTGCCTATTTAGGCTATCGGCACCACCCACCCCACAACTAGCATACTCTATCCTAGGGAATAATACTTACTACTATCTAGGTGCCATAGCTCAAAATAGGCAAGGGGTTTCTTGTAGAATTTGGTTCAGGGTTTAGGG
>CAJNIZ010005105.1:0-20106 GCA_905231905.1 Symbiodinium pilosum | reverse complement strand
AGTTGGAATGGATGCGAAGACAACCAAAAGCCAGAACAACCAAGGCTCAGTACCGAATAGATGCTTTTCATGATCTAAAGGAAAAAACCAGCGGTCAGAAAAAAGAGGAGAAAATTGAGCTCAATGTGCGTACCGAAAGAATGGGCAAAAAGATTATTGAAATTCAGGATATCTCTAAGTCTTACAACAATAAAACGTTTATCGACCATTTCAATTATACCTTCAAGCGAGGAGATAAAATTGGCATAGTAGGAAAAAACGGGATGGGTAAAACCACCATGCTGGATATCATCATGGGGATTACGAAACCAGACAGCGGGAAAGTAGTAAAAGGTGAAACCATCAAAATCGGCTATTACTCGCAAGGCGGTTTAGATTTTAGCGAAGATCAGAAAGTGATAGACGCCATCAGAGAGTACGCTGAATTTGTAAAACTTGGCGATGGCAGGGAATTGTCTATTTCTGCTTTTTTAACTATGTTCCTGTTTCCTCCTAAAGTGCAGCATAACTATATTTATAAACTTTCTGGTGGAGAAAAGAGAAGACTACAACTCATGAAAGTATTGGTACAGAGCCCCAATTTTCTCGTTTTGGATGAGCCCACCAATGATTTGGACATTGACACATTAAATGTATTGGAAGAGTTTCTGGAAGCTTTTTCAGGCTGTTTACTGGTAGTTTCTCATGATAGATATTTCATGGATAAGATCATTGATCACGTTTTCGCCTTTGAGGGAGAGGGCTATATCAAAGACTTTCCCGGAAACTATACAGAATATAGGAATTACAAAGATGAGCAAGTAAAAGAAGAGCAAAATGAAGCAAAACCAAAAGAAGAGATAAAAGAAGAGATTGGCCCTTCTATAGCTGAAGAAAAGAAGAAATTAAGCTACAAGGAAAAGCGGGAGTTTGAACAACTCGAGAAAGACATGGCTGCCATGGAAAAAAGAAAAGGTGAAATTTTTGAGCTAATGAATGGCGGAGAAACAGATTTCGAGAAGTTGAATAATCTTGGTGCTGAACTAGAGAATATAAAATCTTCAATGGAAGAAAAAGAATTCAGGTGGCTTGAACTGTCTGAACTTGCTTAATAGTTCATATCTAACACAAAATCTTAATTTCTTTATAATTCAAAAAGGTTTTCATTTCATAGGAATCCCTTTACTTTTACGCAAAAGCCACCACTCATGGAAAGCGTCTTAGACTTTTTTCAATATGTAACGAACTCTGAGGAGATAATTCAAACCGGAGGACTAATAGCTATTGTGCTCATAGTCTTCATAGAAAACGGATTGTTCTTTGGTTTTTTCCTTCCCGGAGATTACCTCCTGTTCTTATCCGGAGTTTTCTGCGGCTTAGGTATATTGACCGTCAATTTCTACTTTCTTTTATTGGCTATTTTCGGGGCAGCTGTATTAGGTTCTTTTACCGGCTATATCTTTGGCTTCTATTTTGGCGAAGCTCTCGAATACAAAGAAGAAAACATCTTTTTTAAGAAAAGGTACCTTATTAGAACAAAGAAGTATTTTGAAAAATATGGGAGCCGAACGCTTATTATAGCTCGCTTTCTTCCTATTATCAGGACTTTTGCCCCTATACTGGCCGGTTTAGTCAAAATGAAACTATTTACCTTCTCTATTTACAATGTTTTAGGAGCAGCTTTCTGGGTGGGTGTTCTTGTTTCAGGTGGCCATTACTTGGGTGTACACTTCCCGGGTATCATTGACTACGTTCATTATATAATTATATTCTTTTTAGCCGTTACTACTTTCACTGTCATTAAAGGTTACCTGTCTGCAAAGGAGGAAATTGAGACTGAAATAGATAAGTCAAAATAAAAAGACCCCCAGTTTTTACACCGGAGGCCTCTGATTATAAAAAAGGAACACACATTTTTATTTGTTTGCAAGATCCGGATTTAGCAGATCGTAAAACTGATCTAGTTTTGGCATAAGAATAATTCTGGTTCTTCTATTTACTGCCTTGTTCTGAGGCGTATCATTTGGCATTAACTTATTAAACTCACCACGTCCGGCAGCAATTAATCTGTTAGGATCAATGTTGTAACGGCTTTGAAGAACTCTAACTACTGAAGTAGCTCTCTTCACACTAAGGTCCCAGTTATCCTCCAGAATGTCTGTTTGTATAGGTGTGTTATCTGTATAACCTTCTACCATTACTTCAAGATCTGGTCTGGACTTAATGATTTTCGCAATTTTACCCAAAACATCATTCGCACGGGCTGTTAGTTTATAGCTTCCGGAATTGTACATCATGGCATCTGAAAGGTTAATCATAACCACAGTTTTGTCTACCTTAATTTCTACGTCTTTGTCATCAAGATCAAGACCAATACTGCTCTTCAGGTTTACCGCCAAAGCAAGATTTATAGAGTCTACCTTTGTTTTTGCTGCTTGAAGTAGCCTGATATACTTGTCTTTTTCACCTAGCTGAGTAAGCGTTTTGTCAATATTACTGTTTGCAGTTTTTGACAAGACCGTCAAACCTTCTACCTGAATTAACTGCTGATCTCTGTTTTTCTGAAGATCTGCCACCTGTGCTCTTAAGTCACTTATTTGCTCTTCACGAAGTTTGATAACACTAGTCGACTCCAGCTTATTTGAGCTTAAATCGCTCTGAAGTTTTATGTTTTGATGATTAGAACTTGCCAGATCCTCATTACATTTTAAGAGGTTGGCATCAGATTGACTCAGTTTTGACTGAATGTCGACATACTTTTTCTTACTGACACAAGAAGCCATGCTTCCTGCTACCAGGAAAGAAATCATTACCCATTTAAGACTTTTCATTTTTTGATTGTTTGTTTGAATTAAAATAACCGTTTTGCCCCTTGTCTTAGAATTAAGACCAAGAGACAGATTAAATCTCAAAAGGTTCTTCTTAGAATGTGTTTCCTTTATAATCCTTAGCGACTTAACGGATACAAAGAAATAACTATAAGCTTTATTTCAGCTTAAGTAGCCCTTAAATAAAACTTAAATTTTAAATCTTATTCTAAAGCGGTTAATATCAGCCCCTTCGGTTTCATATGTAAGTGCAGCTCCATGAAAGTCAAGTATCCTTTTTGACATTCTTAAACCCAAACCATAACCGGTAGACTTTCGTGAATTAGCCCCACGCATAAAGGATTCAAAAAGCCTTTTTTGTTCTTCATTTGTAAGAATGGGGCCATTGTTTTCTAAAAGTACTTCTACAGATTGCTGCCCGTGAATAATAGTTACTTTCGATTTATGATCCGAGGAATATTGAAAGGCATTTTTGAGCAAATTAGATATGGCAATCTGAAGTATAGATTTAATGCCTTTGGTCTCAAGAATTAATTCGGCACCATCTACCTCTTTAATCTCAAAATTTAGTTCATACTCCGGATTCGTCTTACGTAAATTTTCATAAGCCATAAAGATGATTTCATCTATTCTCACATTTTCGAAATCAAGCTTTTCAGCTTCCTTTTCCAATTTAGAAAGTAATAATAGCGAATTGATGATATCAGATAAATGGTGGATATCGGATTTGATATTCACCAGGTATTCCTTCACTTCAGGTTTATGTTCAAAATTCTGAAGCATACCTTCAATCTGAAAAGCTATTCGGGTTAGGGGCGTTCGTAATTCATGTGAAGCATTGGCTGTAAACTCCTTTTGGGTATCAAAAGCTTGTTCTATTCGGCCAATCATGCTATTAAAAGTGCGGGTAAGAGTATCCATTTCATCGCTGTTCCCACTTTCTAATATCCTATGATTCAGCTTACTCCCCGTAATTCTCACAATCTGCTCATTAAACCTGGATAGCGGAGAAAGAAGTGCTTTAACCAAAAATAAGGTCAATAGCCAAACCAATACCGTACCAGCCAAAAAAGTGATAATTAAAACATAGAGCAGGAACTCCAGCTTTCGGTTTCCATACTTATCTTCTGCAGAAATTATGGCAAAATAATCTCTGTCTTCATAACTGTAATAAACACCCACCACCTCATTTAAGCCCTCCTTTCTGTAAAAAAACGGATCTTTTCTTAGAACGGCCAGATCTTTACTGCTCCAGTTTATCCGGGCGTCATCAAGACTGCTGTATATTAGATCAAAACCATCGTCAAAAACTAAAATTTTCTCATCAAAGAGCTTATTGATACTGTTTTGGTCAATCAGCTTCAGCAGTTGCTTATCCACTTCCTTTACTTCCAGCAGAAGTTTAGCCGTGGTCAGGGCCTTGTCTTCCAGCCTTTTAACAAACTCATCTTCTCTGTACTGAGCAGAAGTGGTATAAATAATAATACAGGCCAATGCCAGAATAGCTGAAAAAACCGATGCTGCAGAAATCGATATCTTTCTTCTTAAGGTCATGACTCGTTTTTGAGGTAATAACCAAAGCCTGGTTTTGTGTGAATAAGGTGTGGAGTAAACTCTTTGTCAATCTTCTTTCTTAAGAAATTGATGTACACTTCAATGGTATTGAGACTGGTCTCAAAATGAATATCCCAGATTTGCTCCGCAATGGTTTGCTTTGAAACCACCCTGCCATTGGCCTTGGCCAAAAAAACCAACAGTTGGTATTCCTTCTTTGTTAACTCGATAGTCTTACCACCTCGCTTTACTATCATGTCTGTTTCATTGATTTCAAGATCAGCTACACGTAGTACATCAGCCTTTGTCTCCTCTTTGCCGCCCCTTCTGAGTACAGAGTTTATACGAAGGATAAGCTCTTCAAAATGAAAAGGCTTAACCAGATAATCATCGGCTCCGTTATTGAATGCATCCTTCTTATCCTGAATATCGCCGTAGGCCGTCAGCATAATTATTGGGGCAGTAAACCCTTCTTCTCTTAGCCGCTTACATACCTGAAGGCCGTTAAGCTGAGGCACATTTATGTCTAACAAAAAGATTTCAAATTTATGCTGCTTTACCATTCTGAATAGTATGTCGCCATCAAATACCACTTCGCAATCAAAGCCTCTGGAGTCCAGAAAACTCTTTACTTCTTTGGCTAGTGTTGCATCATCTTCCAGAATTAAGGCTTTGATTCCCATTTTATTATTCTTCTATTGCTAAACAATTTACCCTTAAGATATCAAAAATGTATTGCTACACTTCTGTAAGGTTAATCCCTTTAACGAATACAGTTACAAAATTATGATTGAATTAAATTGCAGTTAGCTTATTGAACACCTTTAATTCCAATTGCTTGCCATCAAAAACAGCATAGGAGTCAAAAACTATCCAATCGCCAATATTGATATAACGTGCTCCATGCTCTAACGGTAAATCAAGCTTACAATGCCTGTGCCCAAAAATATAATAGTCAAATAACTTCCCTTCGGCCTGTAGCTGCTTGCAATAGCTGTAAAGAAGTTCTTTATCGCCATTCTCAAAGGCCTTTACGGTGTCATTGGCTCTATTCTTTTTCCAGGAATTTAAAGACCAGATGTTGCCCAAAAATTGACCAAGATTAGGATGCATAACTCTTCCGAACAGAAAACGAGCCACACGGTTTTTAAATACTTTTTTCAGGAATTTATACCCATGATCTCCAGGCCCTAAGCCATCACCATGACCCAGAAAAAAGGCTTTTTCACCTATTTGGTATTGTACTGTATCAAAAAATACCTCTGCACCCAGCTCCTTTTGAAAGTAGTCTGTCATCCACATATCGTGGTTTCCCGTGAAAATCTTGATCTCAATACCGGCGTCTGATAGCTCAGCAATTTTACCAAAAAAACGTACAAAACCTTTAGGTACCACTGACTTATACTCAAACCAAAAATCGAAGAGATCGCCCATGAGAAAGATAAGCTGGGCATCCTTCTTTATCTCATCGAGCCAGGCTATTATCTTCTTTTCTCTTGCCAAACTGCTGAGGTGATCAGGAGCACCCAGATGAAAATCTGAGGCGAAGTAAACCTTCTTTCCGTCCTTTAATTTGATACTCCTATTCATGTGCTGCAAAGATAGGATTTTAAGCCATTCGGGAAGTTTCAGTTTATAGATTCTTTAAATTCAGGTTTTGGTAAAAAGAATCCTTAAATTTTGGAAAACTTACATAGCCAATGCAAGCAGGAAGACGGTATTCTCTCTACCAAACTACCCGATGGACATCAAAGTATATCCTCTTATTTATTGTTTATGACAGCATTCCGGTGTTTCTCTACCACTTTTTTGATTTTCACTCCCTGCATATACCCTGGCAACCTATCTCCTTGATTGGTATTGCCGTGGCTTTTTATCTAGGCTTTAAAAATAATTCATCTTATGAAAGGCTGTGGGAAGCCAGAAAAATTTGGGGTGGTATTGTTAATGCCTCCAGATCATTTACTGTAATGATTCGTGACTTCATTATCAGCGATACTGAAACATCTGAAGAACTGATGAAAATAAAAACCAAGATTATACACCGGCACATTGCCTGGTTAAAGGCTCTTTCCTTGGAACTTAGAAAGGTCAAAGATTGGGAACATACTAATAAGGGAGACAGCAATCTTAGAAAAAAGCTTGGGTCAGATTTTTCAGAGGATAAGTTTGAAGAACTCATTCCTTATCTGTCGGCAGAAGACTATAAGTATATTATGTCTAAAGGAAACAGGTCTTCGCATCTATTGAGTATTCAGTCAAAACATCTGATAAATTTAAGACAAACCGGTAAACTGGATCACTTCAGACATCTGGCTATTCAGAATCTCATCACTGAATTCTTTGCCCTCCAGGGTAAATCTGAGCGTATAAAAAACTTCCCATTCCCGAGACAATACGCCACAGTCAATTTCTTCTTCGTAGTTCTCTTTATCATCCTTTTGCCTTTTGGCATGCTGGATGTATTCACACATTTAGAAAATGAGCTGTTGGTATGGCTTTGCATTCCTTTTACGGTAGTTTGTTCCTGGGTATTCTGGACCATGGAAATGATCGGAGATTACAGTGAAAACCCATTCGAGGGCTTGTATAACGACGTTCCTATTTCTCAAATGAGCCGTGGAATAGAAATTGATATCAGACAAATGCTGGATGAAGTAGACCTGCCTGAACCATTAAAACCTGATCCTGATTTAAACATTTACATATGAAAAAAGTATTTATATTTCTTGTTTGTCTGGCTATTCCTCTGGCAGTAGGTGGCATAAGTGGTTTTGCCACATCTACTGGTTTAGATTCATGGTATAGCACCCTTAACAAACCCTCTTTTAATCCGCCCGGTTGGCTTTTTGCTCCGGTCTGGACCACCCTTTATGCTCTCATGGGTGTAGGTTTGTATTTAATCTATACTTCACCAAAATCAGAGGAAAGAAATAATGCCTTGCGTATTTTCAGTATTCAATTGGCACTGAATTTTATATGGAGTTTCTTATTTTTCTATTTTGAAAAACCAGGTTTGGCTCTCATTGAAATACTAATGATGTGGGTTTCTATTTTAATGATGGTTTTCTATTTCAGAAAAGTAAATTCTATAGCCGGTAACATTCAAATACCTTATCTCTTATGGGTTTCATTTGCCAGTGTGCTTAATGCATCCATTTGGTGGTTGAATTGATCAAAAAAAGCTTTGAAAATATGTTGCGTCATCTTAACTTTAAATACACATTTTAAATTCACGCCATGAAAAACAAAACTTTATTGCCGTTACTAGGTTCTCTACTCATCGCAGTTTTCATCTCTTGTGAAGAAAGCCCCGTTAACTCTGTTGATCCTGATCCGGTTTGTGTAACCTCAGACTCAAGCCTGTTTATTAATGGTGAACTGCAATGGAATTACGTTTTCGAGTACAATGCATCAAATGAAGTTACTAAAATAACAGGCGAACTAAAAAACGGAATCTTGACAACTCAGAATTTTGATCAGGGCCTATTAAGTGAATACTTCATAAGCCGAAACGATTCCATTTTAAGCTTAACGCAGTTCACTTATTTTAATGATGGTCAAATTAAGGTCAAAAAGACAGAAGGTCTATTTGACTTAAAATCTGGCACTTATCAGAAAGACATTACAGAAACTGAAGAATATGATGAATCAGGGAAAATTGTAAAAACTTTAAGTGAACGTCCTTATAACGAGTCACTTGAAACTGTTTACGAATACAATGCTTCAGGAAAGATATCTCAAATGATAGTTTTCTTTAATGGATTTATAGCCTCCTCAATTCAATATCAATACGACAAAAATGGCAATTTGATTGAAGAATCTGATTCCTCAGGTCAGTCATCTCGAGTTAATAAAAAGTACTATTACTATAATGATCAGAATCTTCTAATAGGCGAAGCTCAAGCCAGATCTTCACAGCCGGGCACATTCCATGGCTACGTTTTTGATTCTACTTCTTATAATTATGGTGATGGAGGCCTCTTACAAAAGTCTTGGCGTACATCAGAGACTCTTGCGGTTCCGGGAGCTTCAGGAGAACTATTCTATGACTACCAATATGACAGCCAGAACAGACTTACCGGAATCTTGAGATCATGCAATGACACTGATTATTACCAATGGAAAGAATTCACCTATAATTCTAATAACGAAGTGATTGTTCGAAAAGAATACTACTCCGACTCTCAATGTAGTAAAGATTCTAGCCTAGGTTCTGAAACTCGCTTTGATGAATTTGGCAGAATTACCTATTTAAACGGAGACAACTATTCTTATACTACTCAAGAAGCTTGTCAGTAGATCTTTCGAAATACTAAAAGCAGAAAACTTTACTTTAATAAGATATATCTACCTATTATGTCATTTTGACACTTAATAGAATACACTATTAATATTTTTATTAAATTTAGATTCATTCAACCCTATTGTACAATGAATCTACCTAAAAAAACAATTCTCATGGCATTGCTATGCCTTGGAACAGTGCTTCCTGGCATTAGCCAGCAAATTTCTAAAGAATATTTACTGCATCTTACCAGAGAATGGGAAGGTGAACGTTTTCCAGACGGAAGACCTAAAGTCTCTGATGAAATTCTAAACAGAATGAAGCTCGTCACTCTGGAAGAGGCTTGGGCCGTCCTTAAAAACAAAAATTACCGTTACCAATTTGAAGGAAACTGGCAACTTATAAACCCGGATTCGGTTTTAGTAGGCAGAGCTTTAACCGCCACATTCTCTCCGGGAAGACCCGATATACAAAGAGCCATCGACGACAAAGGACATGAAATGGATGGCCGGATTAAATCGCAAAACGCCTGGCCAATCGACCTTCTACAAAAAGGAGATGTTTATGTAGCCGATCAGTTTGGTGCTTACGAAGATGGTCCTACCATTGGAGACAATCTCGGAAATTCAATCTATGCTAAAACCGGAAACGGTATTGTCTATGATGGAGCGGTAAGAGACATTAACGGGCTCAAAGAAATAGGCGGATTCACCTCTTTCTTTAAAAGTTACCATCCTTCTCATCACCTAAATAATGCTGATGGAGCTCTCAATACTACCCTGGTAGGTATAAACCAACCCACCAGAATAGGTCATGCCACCTGTATGCCGGGTGATGTAGTTCTGGGTCGCGACGGCGGAGTGGTTTTTATTCCACCACACCTGGCAGAGCAAGTGGTTAAGGTATCAGAAGTTGTTAGATTAAGAGACATGTTTGGGCACCAAAGACTCAGAGAACAAAAATATACACCAGGCCAAATTGACACACGCTGGTCTGATGAGATAGAAAAAGACTTCTCTGGATGGCTTAACGATCATATCAATGATTTGCCCGTAGGCCGCGACCAAATACAGGAAATCCTTAAAGGAAGAACCTGGTAATAAACTAATACAACCTACCTATTAAACACTCTACCTTAATATTAGATAATGAAAAATTCAAGAAGAGACTTTTTAACTAAAGCTGCATTAACCTCCGCATTTGCCACTGCTCCCCTATTAAACTTCGGGAAAGAATACACAAAGGCCATAGATAGAACGCCTAAAAGTTCTATGCCTACAGATTTAAAAATCACCGATGTTAAATGTGGTTATATCAGAGGTGGCCATAGCCTCTTTGTGAAAATATACAGTAATCAGGACATTGTAGGGCATGGCGAAGGGGTAGATGCTACGCCAGGCACTTATCATCTGGTTAAAATGATGGGGCAGCGAATTAAAGGTCAAAATCCGCTAAACGTACACCGTTTACATGAAACGATTAGAAAATCAGGATTCTTTGAAGGAGCACAGAGTGGTATGTTTGTCGCTGTCCTTACTGCCGTAGAAACCGCCTTGTGGGATTTAGCGGGAAAAGCCCTTGGGCTTCCGGTTTACCAGCTTCTGGGTGGTAAATTCAGAGATTCAGTACGTGTTTATATGGATACTGCTTTATATCAGAGTAGCTTACCAAAACCTGAGGATTTTGCAAAAGCAGCCCGCGAAGCTGTAGACATGGGCTTCACTGCCGTAAAATTTGATCTTGATCAGGCCAATGACCCGAATAAGTATGACCGATTCAACTGGACGGCTTCTCCGGCCGAAATGCAGCGAATGTATGATCAAATGGCTGCCACCAGAAAAGAGGTAGGCCCTAATATTGATATCTGTGCTGATATGCATGGCCGATACGATGCAATTACCGGTGAACGTGTAGCTAAAATGCTGGAACCCATCAATATGATGTGGCTTGAAGAACCTATAGCAGCAGAAAACTCAGATGCCTATAAAAAGATTACCGAGTCTACCTCTACGCCTATTTGTGCCGGAGAAAACCATTATTTAGCTCATGGTTTCAGGCCACTGCTAGAGAGCGGTGCTGTAGATATTATCATGCCTGACCTTCAAAAAGCCGGTGGTCTTGGTGAGGGCCAGCGAATTGCCAATTTGGCGAATCTTTACTACGTACCCTTTGCACCACATATGGTAGCTTCCTATCTGGGAGCCATGGCTTGTGCACATGTATGTGCCTCAGTACCGAACTTCATGATCATGGAGTGGCAGATTTATTTTCATAAAGACCCTATGTTCAAAGAGATTGTCACATTTGAGGGTGAAATGGTAGAAAATGGATTTGTAAAAGTTAGAGATGTTCCCGGCATAGGCGTTGAAATAAACGAAGAAGGGATGAGAAAGTATGCCCCAAAAGGTGTCCCATTCTTTGAATAAGCAGGTTTTCAAGGTTTTTTGAGAGGTATGTCCTATTTCTTTGTAGCGAAACGTCATTGCTATAGTATTTACCATTCATCAAGAAAAAAAGATTGCTTAGTAGATAAATCTTAAATTTGATTATAAACTAAACTCAAAAAAACATGAAAAAACTGCTTACACCTTTTAACGTATTAATCGTTCTGTTCATCGCTTCTTTCTCTTCTGCCATGGCTATCACCGGTGTTCAGGCAGAAAAAGAGCAGTTGATTGCTGACTTTGAAAGAGCTAAAGCTTTTTCACTGGAATACATGGAGGCCATGCCTGCAGATTATTATTCTTTTAAGCCTACAGAAGATATAAGATCTTTTGCTGAGCAATTACTTCACCTTGCAGGTGCTAATTATGGCCTGACTGCTATGGTGACAGGTGTTGCAAATCCTATGGATGGAATAAATCTGGAGAAACTGGATGAGTATAAAATCAAAGAAGCAGCAATGAAAGCCGTAAGTGAAAGTTACGATTTCGTTATTTCTACAGTTCAAGGCATGAGTGCCAAGCAATTGGAAGAAGAAGTCAAGCTTTTTAATGCGTTTACAATGAGTAAAGGTCAGGGCTTTGCCAAGATATTTGAGCATGCCACTCATCATAGAGGGCAGTGTGCTATTTATTTAAGGCTCAAAGGAGTGACACCTCCGGCAGAAAAATTATTCTGATCAGCTAGCACAAGAACAAAAGGCTGCCTCAAACGAGGTGGCCTTTTGTTATACAATTTCCAGCGTGTGACCCTCTTTTTCAAAAAGTGATTGAGGTAAACTTTCTCTGATAGAAACTTCCAATGTTTCCTTCAGTTTTTTTCTGGGATAATACTGATGATGAACTAAACTCACTTCACGGGTTGGCACAGGTGACTTGAAAACTCTCAGTTTCGCTTTAGCCTCTGCCCGCAAGTCGAGAGTAGCAAGCTCAGGAAGAATAGTAATGCCCTGATATTTATCTACCAGTCTTATCAACGTTTCAATACTGCCGGCCTGAAAATTAAAATTATTCTCTGTCAGTGATTGTTTTTTAAGTTCACAAAGCTTGAGCATTTGAGTTCTCAGGCAATGGCCCTCTTCCAGTAACCATAATTCTTTCGGATCTATATCACCTGCCAGAACATAATCCTTATTGTACAGACTGGAATCTGAGCCCACATAAGCCAGCATTCTTTCATAAAAAATGGGTGATTCTATGAGTTCCGGACTATGAAGTGGTGTTGCCATTAAAGCCATGTCCAGTTCATTATGCTTTAAAGCCTTTATGATTTCATCCGTAGTTAATTCCCGGACATTGAGCTTAACCTTTGGGTACTTACTTGAATAGTTTTTGATAAACAAGGGCAAAAGATAAGGTGCCAGGGTAGGGATAATTCCCAGACGTATTTTACCAACGCTTTCATCTTCACTTTCTTTAGTTATATCCTTCAATTTTTCCAGCTCAAATAAAGCAACTTTAGCCTGTTCCAAAATTCTTTCTCCTACAGAAGTAGCAACTAAGGGGTTTCTGTTTCTATCAAAAACCTTTAGCCCCATTTCATCTTCAAGCTGTTTGATTTGCATGCTCAGTGCAGGTTGCGAAACATGACATTCTTTAGCCGCCTTTGAAAAATTTTTATGCCTGGCTACTGCCAATAAGTAGTGTAATTGATTGATCGTCATGAGCTATAAGTTCTCCTTATACAATGATAAGTAAATAGTATTTGATACTTATAATCAGGACCGCCATTTTTGTGAAGAATTTAAATATTTCTATATACATGGTCTATCTTATTACGTATAGAAATATACAATTGGATTATTTAAATATAAAATTTACAAAAATCATGTTAGGTTTAGGACAAAAATTTCCCGACTTTAAAAAGACTTCAGTAGTATCACTAGAAAAAGGTAGTGAGTTTTACGACATCACTTCTCAGGATCACATCAATGGTGATAAGTGGATGGTGATGTTCTGGTGGCCTAAAGATTTCACTTTTGTTTGCCCTACAGAGATTGCAGCCTTCAATGACAGAGTAGAAGATTTCGCTGACAGAGATGCTATGCTTATCGGTGCCTCTACAGACTCTGAGTTTGTACACCTTGCCTGGAGACAAAATCATGAAGACTTAAAAGGTCTTAAATTCCCTATGTTGGCTGATACATCAAAGTCTCTTGCCGAAGAATTAGGAATTCTTGAAGCTGAAGAGAAAATAGCTTACCGTGTTACCTATATCGTAGATCCACAAGGTATTATTCGTTGGGTATCTGCTAATGATCTTTCTGTAGGACGTAACGTAGACGAAGTTTTAAGAGTTTTAGATGCTCTGCAAACTGATGAGCTATGCCCTTGTAACTGGAAAAAGGGAGAAGAAACAATTGCTGCCTAAGTGTAGCAACACAAATTATGATGAATCAAAAGGGGCAGTTTAGGCTGCCTCTTTACTTTAAAATATTATGATAGGACTAGCATCAAACACAAAAAAGGGGCTTTTAGAAGCAGTTAACTTGCCTGAAAGTCTGGAAAGTCTGTGGCTCGACAGACATAATGAAGCAGATACCCGCTTCATTAAAGACTTAAAAATAAATGTCACCAATGTTTTAAAGGCGGAGTCTTTCACTCTGAAAGAAGCCATACTCCTGGCTCTGGCGGTTGCTATTAATGAAAAGTCTGAAGTACTGACTGATTCTCTGACAGAATTAGCCAGAACGCATGAAGCTTCAGAAGAAGAAATTAACGAAGTGGCAGCTTGCGTTTCTTTAATGAATGCCAACAATATTTTCTACAGATTCAGACATTTCATGCATAGCAATGAAAATTACCAAAACATGCCTGCTGGCATCAGGATGTCTGTCATGATTAAACCTGTTTTGGGTAAAGAATTCTTTGAACTGATGAGCCTTGCCGTTTCGGCAATTAACGGCTGCGAGCAATGTGTAACCTCACATGAGGCCTCTGTTAAAGCTCATGGCGGTACAGAGCAAAGAATCTTTGATTCAATCAGACTAACGGCAGTAATCAAAAGCCTTGTCGTATTACTTTAGAAGAAGGGCGGGTTCTGGTAAGGGCTCGCCTTTTTAATCATCTCCTTTTGATTTCAAAATAAAGGCGGATGCCAAGGCAATGATAAGACCCAGAGGCAAAATCTCCAGAAGTGTTATTCCAAACTTAAAGAAGGGATTTTTATAATTTTCAAACATCTTGTCTACCTCTGCCAGAGCCTCCTGTTTTTCCAAATCGCCTAAGCCCTCATTCTCAATATCAAGCCGATACATATCTGCAATCCTCTCGTTTACTTCCGGATAAATTCCTGAAATAATCATCCAGCTAAAAGCATAAATCAGCGAGCTTATCATTGCAATGGTGGCTCCTACCTGCAGTCCTTCTTTAAAGTCTATTTCCCCTTCCATTTCTTTTATTTTGTGCTCTCTGACACCAAAAAAAATCAGGACTAAGGAAAGGAACATACTGATGTATCCAAGTGTCTCAGAAACCCTCAGACTTGTACCTTCCTGAAGAGTAAAGGGCGTAGATGCAGCCATCAATAAAGCTAACATTCCACCAGAGATTAATCCATACTTAAGAGCTGCTTTTGACATAGTTTGGAAGATTTTAAATATTACAAGGCCTGCTTCAAAACAATTTGAATTGATCAGAATACTAAAATATGACTTTTCCTGAGAAAAAAATATTCGTTAAAAATCATTCCCATGTCTTAGAAGAATTAAACCAATGAAGAACAAAGAAAACCCATCTCTTAGGAGATGGGTTTTACCTTAAACCATTTTGCTTAACAAAGCTTTTAAACTGTACTCCTACAATATACCTCTAAAAGCCAGATAAAAGCAAATTTCTTCGCCAATTCTTTTGCATAGTTTATTCTTAGGTAATTCATTTTTTTATCAATGATTTAAATGGTGTTTTCCACCTCAACATTCGGGTGTTTTTACTCTATTGTACATCAATGTTTCTTCCCAAATTTGAAACAGAGATTACGAAAAAGCATATGGAATTACTGGAAATAATCATTGCGTTGACTCAAATTTTTGCCGCATTTATTGTGCCGGTGCTGGCATTTATACTCTTAATTTTTATCCTCAAAAGAAGACATAGAGGCAGTAAAAATGAGCTGAATTATTATAAAAAATAGGTTTACTTCATATACAGTTAGGGTTAAGAGAAATTTCCGGTCACACACAGTCTGACTGGTTTTTTTTTGTCAAAAAGCATGATAATCAGTATTTTGTGTAACCTTTTAACAAAAAACTAATGCAAAAATCCACACAATTGTTGCTTTGGTTGAGCTTGCTATGCTCACTGGCCAAAGCTCAAACTCCCTCCTTTTCAGTTCAGCCAACTTTAATTAATGGCTTCGTTTGTTATGGAAACGAAGCCACCATATCAGCAAGTGTTCTCAATGCTGATGTCTATCAGCTCGAAAGCCAAAACGCGGATAATTCATGGTCTGACTATGGTGGCTACAACGGAAATGCAAGTGGTATTATCCTAAGTATTTCAATCATAGCACATACTCAAGATCTTAATTTCAGGATCAGAGCAACAAATAACACCTCGGGAGAAGTAGCTTATAGCAGTGAACTATTTATTGATGCTCAAAGACCAGAGTTCGCCCTTCAACCCATTTATCAAACACAATGTTATTTAAATGATGTTATCTTTTACTCTTTGGCTTCAGGCTCTGGTGTAACTTATCAATGGGAACACTCAGAAACTGCCGGAGGTATATTTACTCCACTACTGGTGGATTCTAAATATAAGAATGTAGCCACGGCAGATCTTACCTTAAAAAGTGTAAAGAGTTCTGATGAAGACTTTTTCAGAGTAGAAGCTACTGACCTAAATGGTTGTAAAAATATTTCTCAAACAGCCGGGCTAAATGTGAACTTCATGGGAATTGTACAACCCACCACAAGTTCAGCCATTTGCGAAGGCTCAGCCGGAGATTTTTATACCAATAATATTCAAGGCTCTCCCATCAGCTATTCCTGGCAATATTCTACAAACTCTGCCGATATCATTGTTTCTGAAAATGCACAATTTCAAAATGTTAACTCAGAGCGTTTGACTATTAATGGTATACCAGGCGATTTGGAAGATGTCGCCGTGGAAATAGAATTTCCTTTTTCTTTGATGAACTCTGACGGTACATCAAGTACCGGAAGCTGCAAAGTTCAAAGAGAGAGGAGTGGTTACACAATTAACCCACGTCCTGTACAGCCCACATTTGTCTCTTCCGATAGCGTCTGCGGTTCGGGAACGATAAATCTGGAAATTTTAAGTTCCGATCCTGTTGAATGGTATACAAGCTCCGCAGGAAGTGCCTCTCTCTCTTCTTCCTTTCAATTTACCACGCCTTCAATAAGTACCACTGCATATTACTTTTACAGAGCAAAAGATGCCAATGACTGTTTCAGTAAATATGATTCCACACTGGCCAAAGTAAATCCAATTCCTTCTATTTCTCTTTCTCCTGTCTCTTCCATTTGTCCTGCTGCTGGAAGTTTCAGTATTCCTTATGCTTCCTTATTGAATGGTGATCAGTTTGATCTCACACTCACCTCTGGCTCTATTCTAGGTTTCTCTGAGCTCACAGATGAACCTTTAAGTACTTCGCCTCAGTCCATCTCTGTTCCAAGTACCATTACTTCCGGCAATTATACCTTCGGTTTTAAATTAGAAAACAGTATAACCGAATGTTTCGCTATCAACCAGGATGTAAACCTTTACGTTAAAAAACCAACTGAAATAACGTCGAACCCGGTCACACAAGAGATTTGCGAAGGACAACCTATGACTCTTTCAGCGGCAGGAACAGGCGAAGGCCCGCTAACTTATCAATGGCATTTCAATGGAAGTCCTTTAGCAGATGAAAAGGAAAGTAGCTTAACTTTTGACAAACTTAGCCTGACCGATGAGGGCAACTATTATTGTGCTATAACTGCCGAATGTGGAACAAAAAATACAACTGCAGCAACGCTAACTGTAAAACCAATTACAAGAATCAATACCCAACCGACCAATACTGCAGTATGTCAAAACCAGACAGCCACCTTCTCTGTAGTGGCTACAGGTAGTGGTACACTGACTTATCAATGGAAAATGGATGGTAACAATATCGGAACCAACTCGAACAGCCTTTCATTGGAAAATGTAACATTAGACGATGATCAAGCAGAAATAACTTGCACAGTTACCGGAGAATGTGGTGACAGCACTTCTACCGCCGCCGTTTTAACAGTTTACCGTCTACCGGTGACTCCTGTCGTGGCGGATACCGGATATTGCATCAATAGCTCTCCTGATCCGCTGACTGCCAATGCCTTAACTTCGCATACGCTAAACTGGTACGGCACAAACGCCACAGGCGGAACAGGTTCTAACACTGCAAGTACTGCCAGCACAACGGCATCTGGTGATTTTTCCTATTATGTTTCTCAAACAGACGCCAATAGCTGCGAAAGTAAAAGAGCTGAAATACATGTGACCATCACTCCTTTGCCCATCTCTAATTTATCAAGCTCTGCAAGCACAGTTTGTCCATCGGGCTCAATAAATAAGGCGGTAAGCTTTCTGGTTGCAAGTTCCGCCGGAAATGGCACATATACTTATCAATGGGGTAAAAACGGCATTGATATTAATGGTGAAACCGGCACCTCATTTTCATCTACCGGAGGGGGCAATTATTATGTAATAACGACTTCCGGATATTGCTCTATTACATCCACAGCTAATATATCAGAAGCAGTAATGAATGCTACAGATGCACCCACTGTTTCAATTAGCGGTGAAACAGCACCATACAATTTCTGTTCCGGAGAAGATGTTACACTTACTGCAAGTTTATCTGTTTCAGGAAATACTATAAAATGGTACAATACCAATATTGCTACCGCCGTACTTTCCAGTAATACGGATTTTAATTTGACAAATATCTCAGTTGATGCTTCCTATTTTGCAGCTGAGGTTGAAACCATAGGTGCCTTAACCTGTGAAACCGACAGAAATGAAATATCATTCACTGTTGACCAAAGCCCAGACGCCAGCTATATAATTGATAATGAAACCTGTACAGACAACAAAGATGGCAAAATTACACTTATACCTTTAACTTCGGATACTCCATATACCTATAAATTAGGTTCACAAAGCTTCCAAAGTTCAAACATTTTCACAGAACTAACCGAAGGCAATTATTCTGTTACCTTAAGAAGCAATAATGGATGTGAAACTGTCAAGCCTATTTCGATAAGTACCAGTCCTAGACCCGTTTTTTCCACTGAGCCTTCAAATAAAAATGTCTGTGAAGGAAGCACAGTTACTTTCCAAACTGCCACAGATATTACTGTAAATTATCAATGGCAAAAGAAGTTACCATCTGGAAACTGGGCAGATATCAACTCAGAAAATTCTTTAGATTTAGTACTTACTAATGTAGGAAACTCCACCAATCCTGACGGAGCAACTTACCGGCTAATTGCCGGAAGTGCTACCTGTTTTGAAACATCTGCTGAAGCAAGTCTAGGGGTAACGATTATTGATGAAACTACTCTTAGTGGTACCACAAGTATCTGCTCTGGAGCAAGTGCCACAATTACAGCTACTGGTTGCAATGGAACAGTTAATTGGTCTGATAATCAAACAGACAATTCAATTGTAGTGACACCTACTGCTACTGAAACTTACACAGCAAAATGCAAAATAGGTTCATGTGAAAAAGAGGCCATAAATTCAGTTACAGTATCGGTTAAACCTGTTACTCCGCAACCTAGCTTGTCTGCCAGCCTCAATGAAGTTTGTTTTGGTCAATCTTCCGAAATTACTGCTACGGGTTGTACAGGCGATTTACTTTGGAATACCTCTGAGAACACCTCCTCTATTCTTGTAAGTCCCACTTCCACTGTGGAATACTCTGTTACTTGTACTATTGACGCTTGTCCGGGAGAAGTTGCAAAAATCACAATTACCGGACATCCTGAACTATTGGCAGGGAGTATCAATACAAACTCAGCTATTAATTGTGCAGGTTATAATCCGCCAAGTATTGGAAGTACAGATGCTCCATCAGGAGGAAAAGGTACTTTGAGCGTTTCATGGGAACTTAGCGAGAATTGTGATGCAAATACTCCAACCTGGAGTGCCATTTCTGGTGCTACAGGTAATACATTCAACCCAACTGCTCTTTATATAACCACTTGTTACAGAAGAAAAGTGGCAGACGAATGTGGAATGGAGCTGTACTCCAATTTCTCTACAATAAGCATTGCAGACGATCCGGAAATCAGTGTCAGTTCAGACAAAAGCAGCATTTGCTCTGGCGAAAGTTTTGAATTGTCCACAGCCATAACCGGCGGAACGGGCACATGCAGTATCTTCTGGCAGAAAAACACCAAGTCATCTGCGGCTGGCTCCTCCTTTTGGGAAGATCTCGCCGGAACTGCTAATTCGCTTTTTGTGACAGATCTGGAGAATACGTCTTCTGACAATATCTCCGTCTATTACCGAGCCATTTATGATTGTGATTTAACCAATTGCAACAAAGCAACTTCCGATGCTATTGAAGTAGTGGTGACACCGGTGGTGGACCATGTTGTTTCTGCTGACAAAACTACTATCTGTCAAGGTGAAGAAGTGACTTTGACCTCAATCGGTTGTTTGGGCACAATTTCATGGTCAAACAATTCAACGCTGGCTCTGCAAACTGTTACGCCTTCTTCCTCTCAATATTTTGTGGCTACCTGTTCTATTATAGGCTGCTCTGAAATTGTGAAGGATTCTGTAGAAATTACAGTAAAGCCCGGACTCGCCGCTCCAACTATTTCAACCACGCTTTCTGAAATTTGTTTTGGTCAATCTTCCGAAATCACCGCTTCTGGCTGTACCGGAGATTTACTTTGGAGCACATCGGAAACAACGACTTCCATAACTGTTAGTCCTACTTCTGCGGTGGAGTATTCTGTCACTTGCGGCCTCAATGGCTGTACCAGTCCGGCCGCTAAAACCACTGTGACAGGCT
>CAJNIZ010005104.1:0-20110 GCA_905231905.1 Symbiodinium pilosum | reverse complement strand
GAAAGCTTCCGCGATCTTCCGCGCGCAGAGTGGGAACCACTTTTCGGAAATTGTCGCCAGCCGCTTTCCGACGTTATTTCCGTATCTAATTAACGTTACTCGAGCGCCTATTTTTGTAACTGCTCAATTGAGTATCCCTCAAGCTTAAATTCTTAAACGGATATCCTCTCGAGCTTTTAATTAAACCCTCTACTACCGTTGTTGGACAAAACCCCTGCATGAACCCTACCCCTACAGTTTATAGCTGCACGGAGCCCATAACCTAAGGGTCCACGTACCTCATAACCCTACACTTCCCAAAACATGTACTACAATTGCCAGTACCAAAACCAAATAGCTAATCATTAGGTACATGGACCCTCAGAGCTACATAGAAAGATCCCTATACAAAGCCACTTTCCAGTTTATGGAAGTCTGATACGACCCCTAAAACCCTAATTCAGATACATGGGGGGGTCAAGAACGCTAAGTCCTGTATACAAGTCCCATACAACCCCTACAACCCTCATACATGCTGGGGTGCCGTGGAGGGGTCCACTGGTCCAGGTCCCTTGGCGTAGTGAAGTTGCAGTTTTGAAGCTGCAGAGCCTCCGGGAGTTAGACTCCAATTAAGATGACAGGGGTCATTGACCCTGAGAGTCCATGTACCCAATAATTAGGTACTTGGGATTTGGGTAATAGTCATTTTGGTATGGGTTTTGGGTAAGTATATGATTATTATTAGGTACTTGGACCCTTAGGGTGAGAGGTATACAAAGACTTTAAAGGAGAGAATGCGCGGTGTCCATGTGCGTCTATATTCCTCTCGCAGAAACCCAAATGTCGAGTCTCCTATCCAGGATAGTAACGAGGCTGCCAAAAAGATTTTGGGGGTGTAAGGGGACGCAAGCAGTCCCTGCAGCTTGAAACGTTCCATGCTTCCGAACCGTGAGCAATCAGATGGTCGGCCCGAACAGTTCACCTCCAGAAAGTGAGCCATGCTGCAGATTTCATGAAGATCAAGGCGTGTGACTCCTGTGGGGTTCCGTTTATGTCGATTTTTAGACAAACGTACTTTCCATCCTCGAAGAGCGTACGAAAGCCACCACGCTCTGGCAAAAGCGCACGGCCCCTTTGCCAAACCATCTCGCGGATGGCGCAGTCGTACTGCTCCGGGACTCCTGTACCAAAGGAGATTCCGGAGCATTGTGTTCCAAGCAGCCGGACGTAATTATTTAAGATACTGCAACAGCAGGGCTCGATGACCACCGCTTTATTGAGACTTTCACGTTCCTGAACATAGCTGGGCTGTTGCGACTGCTTCCCGTCTTGTTGTGGCAAATGCTACTGTTGCTTCCAGTATATAATTCCAGCAGCCGCGAAGCGCATGAGGATCGTCTCGATCATGCATACTTGTCAAAACTTGATGTTCATTACTACACATAGTAGCTTCCATTAAAAGAGGGATAGCCATAGAGACCCTAATCTACTATAATCCCTAGAAAGGTACATCGGGAAACCCTCAGATGTGTTCGGTCCTGCCGGAGTCCCGCTGTTAATCCATGCAGCTTGCGAAGGCAGCGCTGCCAGCACGAACACGCCAAGCAAAGCTTTCATGGTCCCCAGCTGTTTGGGACTTTAAACTGGGAAATCGGACCATACAGCTGCGAACCGGTGTCTTCAACATCTAAAACTTTGAAAACTCGGCCCTGCAGGCACATCAGGACAACCGGGGCACCAACAACCCTGTATCTCAACTTCCTGTACTTGAGGGGCCCCAAGCTGCCGCAAAGTCCAAGCACCCAATACTCACCGCAGACTTCCCTGAAAGCTATGCAGCGATCTCATCTATCCATTATTGGGTTTCTGAACTCTCAAATTCCTGGACCCCAAAGATTGGTTGTAGTCTTGGGGGCAGGGTCTTGACAACTCGAGCTTATACATCGAAAGCCCATGACAGATTGCCCGCAAAGCTTCCCCAGCCAAGACCCTGGTGCATTCATGTATCCTAAACCCTAAGCCCGAAACAGTAGTTTCCATTGTATTTTCTACTATCCCAATATAACAGCCATCTGTTCTGGGCCAGCAAGCAGTACCCAGCATGTCAGCACTGGACACTTTTTTTCCTCGCGGGTTCGGGCGCTTGCATGATCGCGCCGCATGACGGAAAAGACCACATCAGTCATCACAAAATTCGTGCTTGAAGATCCAAGCAGCAGTAATGACCCCGCGCACACTGACTGTAGAGAAAGTCGTTTTCTGATGGAAAGTATGCGAGCTCATGCGAAACGTCCCCATGTGTGTCACGCGAGGCTAGAAGCTTGACGGCAATACCGGCGGCCTTCATCTTTCAAATGGGCAGAGATTGAATAACGCTTCCGCGAAAACACCTGCCACCGCGTCAGCGGCAATGCAGATGCACAAGCTGAGCAGAGAAGTGGAAGTTGCTTATCCCACTTCTCTCTCACTTGTGCATTGCTAGAAGATCTCCTGCCCATCTCTGGATGCTGGCGAGAATCAAAATGGTCAAATTCTGCTCTGGTGCTTTAGAATTTAGAGTTTCCCAAGATTGGGGGCACTTTTGGGTGGTCCATTTAATGAGGATTATAATCTTTTGGGATCTATATTGGGGTCCCCCTATTTGGGGAAACTACCAATCCAATCCCTTGTTCCTTCAGGGAGCTTCTAATCACGCTCAGCATGTCCAGGGCAAATGGGCGGAGGAAATCTGCAGAAACGGCAGCTCTTGGCCTCCAGCATGCCACAAATGGCACTGAATTATGCAGTTCGTGGGATGCACGGCACCTCAACCTACCCAAAAGACATCAAGTTTGGAAAGAAAACCCGACCCACTGATTATACGCCCCCTGCAGAGACCACGCCCCGTGTTTCTCATGTTTGGGACATCTTGTGTAGAATTATATGGGGACTCGGGGTAGGGGGAGTCATATAGGAATAATGGAAAAGAAAATGGAAACTACTATAGTATATTGGAATTATATAGGGATAACGGAAAAGAAAATGGAAACTACCATAGTAACTTGGAATCATATGGGGATAATGGAAAAAGAAAGTGGAAACTACTATAGTATATTGGGGCTATATAGGGATAATGGACAAGAAAATGGAAACTAGTATAGCATGTCCAGAATTCAGATTTCCCTGCTATAGGAAACTCAGGTTCTCAAAAGTGGCCACTGTCTGATCAAAGCTGATAGCATGAACGCCCGATGCTTGAAGGAGGAATTCCTTAACTCCGTATTAAGGTCGAGTTCACACTTCAGAAGGGCGGCTGTCATCATGAACTATACGCCTATACGCATTCAATACGTGCGAGAAGAGGCCGCTTAGGATCTGGGCGGCGATGCTAGTAGGAATACGTACACGGCTTCTGGAAGCTTCTGGTCCACAACACCTTCCAGGTGAGGTTAGGTCCTGAGATCGGTGCCAGCTCCTAACATGAGGGCCTTGGAGGGTGAGGGGGACTTCCGTAGTAAGTATACTTATAGCTCATAACCCTATAAGCCATATATTAACCCCAATCATCCCCATTATTAACCTACTTACTAAGTCTCCCTGACCCTCCAAGTAGACACAACTGACGAGATAGGACAAACAGCAGCAGCACTGAGAGAATCCTCAATTCTTGTTCCAGTCCATGCAGCTGCTGTGCATGCAAGCTTGGAGCTCATAAGCCATGAGCCATAGGAGCCAGAGTCTAAAATCCTAGGACTTTTCTGATTAAGCCATATAATGGTCCCCTGCATGTTCCCCTATATAACTCGCCGTTCAGGAGTTTAGACTACAGTTGATGTAATGCTGAACATACTTGGAAACAGGATTCCCTCTGCTGAGCACGAAACAGGAGCTTCTCAGATGTGAGGGCCCGGCGTCAGACCCTCGAAATGACAGCCATCAACTCGACTAAAATAGACCGTAACCATAAACCCAATTTAGCCCCCCACCCCTTGAAACTCCTAGAAAAACTAACGTTGACGTACTTGCGACTTTTTCGGGTGGCTCTGCCACCGGCGGGTGGGTTTCGGCTTCTCCCTTTGAAGCAGCAGAAGCCGAGCTTTCTGCAGGCATGCCTTCAGGCAGGCAACATGTGCTTGGGACCTCAGCCACCAAGGATCTCATGCTTTGAAGGGCTGTGAGGTTGCCTAGGGGGATTGGACCCGGGCTTTGGGTTTAGGTCCCTTAAAGGGGTTTATAGGGTTATACAAGGACAATGGAAAAGAAGATGGAAACTACTGTTTAGGGTTCAGGGTTTAGGGTAGGGTCATGCCTCGTTTACGAAAAGTAACTGCTCGGGGGGCGTGAGCTTTGGGGCACGAAACCTCCTTGCCCCGGAAGGCCGATCCCTAAACTGACCGCGAGCTAGATCTGAACCCTAAACCCGAAGCCCTGAAATCTAAACCCTAAGCCCTAAACCCTAAACCCCACAGAAAGTAAGCGAATCTTCTTCACGTTGCATGTATGAGCTGCACAGCAACGGACATGCTTTGTCCCAATGGCATCTGTGTTTTGCCTGTCCAAGGAACAGCAGACGATGTTCCAGCTGAAGCGCCTGCGTCCGAGGGTCTTCATGGCACATCTTCGGGTGCGAGGTGGGTGTCTGAAAATCAGGATCCTGATGCCGTTTCATACGCGCCTCCCAAGGGTCCGAAATTTCAAGTCTAGATCTGAACAATATAGGCTAAGAATGAGGTTCGGATCACGGCCAAATTTCCAGCAACATCATTAAACGATACCTTCATGCGATACCCCTTCTGAAAGCCTTGGGCCATTGTGGATATTCACGAGTACCTAGCCAGGGTACCCTGAACGCGGTTATGCCATTGATCGTTGTCTGAAGGCGCCGCTCGGAACAACTAGCTCACGATCGCAAATGCTAGACCCAAAGTAGCTTCTATGTAGTGATCCTCAAACTACTTGTTGGTGCTTAGTAGCGAAGAAGGGAACAAATCATATAGGGTTTGTATAGGGAGCACATTCCCTTATTCCCTACGAAGAACCAGTAAGATAAATTTCTGGTCAATGTGCCGAACGGCCAAAATCCTCGAGGAGCCGAAGCTGGACCACAGCACCCACAAGTTGTCACGTAACCGCTTCCCTAAAGCATGAAACGACGTCCGCCCCACCCCCCGCCCCCCCAAAAGCAACAAAAAAACAAAAAGAAAACAGTCTGGAACCCAAACATGTCTAACATCGGGGAATGATATTTATTGACAGAATTGGACTGGGCTGGAATCTGACTTAAGTAAGTGAAAACCACCTGGAAAATCACATCAAGTCGCATCTCGATTCTGTATAAATTCGATGTAGAAACTAAAGGAAGAACATAGCCCTAGGAAACCAAGGGGGTCCCTACTTCCTGTTGCTTCCTCACCCTCATGACCTCAGAGCCCACCAAACTGATTATTAGGTGGCCCTGTTAAAACTGCTCTCCAGGATTTACATTCCCCTGGATTTACGATTTAGTACTATCATGTTTTCATACTCGGGGGAAGCGGGTCTTGGAATTTTCAAACTTTCATAGGGGAAGTGATGCGCTCTTCCAACTTGTCACAACCAGTATCCAAGCCAACAGACAGCATCCCCTCATCAAGCCCAACTCACTCCGACTTTAGTGATTAGGGTTCGGGATATCCACCATGTCATCATGGTGTTACACCTGCGTAATCCAAGACTATCATTTCCAACTTCTAAATGCTAAGCTTAGACCCCTAAACCCTAAATCCGTAAACCTTAAACCCTAAATCCCTAATTAAACCCTAAACCCTCCTCAGGAATCCCGTAAAATCCAGAGCCTGGGCCGACTTCACCAAGTTGTGAAAGCTATTGCGTCTGCTCTCCCAGTAGTCCTCAACCTCCTCAACTGGCGGGGTAGGGTTCTGAAGCCCCTAACCTCTGTACGATCTAGGACATTATTAGGCACGCGCACTGCACAGCAGCGCAGGCTCGGCAAAGTAGGGTCTGTCCGGCAGCAACCAGCGCTTACTGGCAGCGACTCAACTACTCTAAGCTCAGCTGGCAGTGACAAGACCTCAGACACCTAAGGTGTAGCATCACAGGTTGCCACTCTAGGACATTATTAGGGTTTAGGGTTTGGGGATTTTGTGGGGTCCTACGCCTTCAACTGTTTTGAAAGCTCTGATTTTGTTAGTAAAATCTGTCATCTGATTGAAGCACTATTCTTCACGTAAGGGCAACTGGGCTCTCTGCAACGTGGCTTGAACACCAGGTCAAACGCAGGGAGTTTCAGGGAGTATGGTGAATAGTCAGGATTTGCAGTGATGTAGGGGATCTAAACCCTAACCTAAACCCTAAACCCTTCACTTTGCCACCACTCCGTTTAGGGTTGTTCGGGTTGATGTGCGAAATTCGGCCTAAGCTGATACTTTGCAGAAGGAATGTCGAGGTGCAGGACATCTCCCACTTAGAGGCCCACTGGGACCTAGTAAGCAAGTAGGTAAGTAAAGTAAGTAAAGTAACGTAAAGTAAGCAAGTAAGTAAGTAAGTAATAAATGTGGGTTGGCCTCTTCCCCTACTTACTAAGTCCCCTGGCCATCTAAGCGTCATTCATACACTAATCACATACCCTGGGGACTCCTATACCATGAAGTACTAGTAGGTTTTCGGGAAATATGTAATTAAACCCTACACCCTGTAATCATAACTTTTGTCCCTTAGCATTGTGGTCCACCTCAAGTAACAATACTCTCAGGACTCCCCAGACCCCATGGCTCAGGCCTTTTCTGAGACAGCTTCCAGACAAAGAGAGACTCCAGTAGGGTTTAGGGTTTAGGATTTAAGACTTTAGGGTTTAGGCTACCCAGAATACCTTCTTCCTGATTATATAGGTACCCTAAAACATGGACCCTAACTCTGGGAAAGACACAACATGTAGAAGCAACAGTAACCGCAATACGGCCATCCTGCTCAATATTCGCTTGAACGCGCTGGTGTTCGTGGCGCTGTCGAAACTCTTTGGCAATGGCCTAGCAGGACGGTCATGTAATTTGAGTTCCCCACGAGGTCCAAATACCGAAATATGGGGCTTTACGCCCCCTAAAATACCAAACTCTGGATAGGCTTTTGGTACCCAAAGCCCCAGTTATTTGGGCCCTTGGACCCTCAGGGATCCTGAAACCCTATACTTAATGGTATAGCCCCTGAAGTAGATAGAATATGGGGTGTATATATATGTATATCTATATATATATATATATCTCTATGGGGATCTTATTATAATGTACCCAAAGCCATATTCTATCTACTTAAGGGGGACTATAACCCAGACAGTGGCTAGGCATCCTCTTTTGGCAGGTTGGGCCTTCAGGCGACTGCTTTAGGGTACTGTTGCTGCTAAATTCCCTGCATGACGTTCATATACCATGAAAAGAGACGTTAAGGTACCATACTTTTTAAAGTTTAAACCCTAAACCCTGTACATAGGGTCATGCAGGATATTTTGTATCCACGGTAGGAACGCTCTATTGGAGTCAGATAGGTCTGGCATGCCCAGGATTCACTGTCTGCGTCTTAAGCTGCCGAGTTGTCTTCCTGAGTTTGCAGATTTGCCATTTATTGGGGTTATCTTGGTGTAGTGGAAAATAAAATGGAAACTTCTGTAATGGGTTATATAGTGATTCATAGTTTAGATAGGGACATATCCCCCTATAATGGAGAATCAAATGGAAAAGAACATGGAAAATGAAATGGAAACAGGAATTATGTTGGGGATTACGCGGGCTATAGTCCAAACTCCGAGCATCCCCTTTAGCAGCCCCTATAATGCTCCCCTATATAGCCCCCTTAAGGAGTTGAGACTAGAGCTCATCTGCTGGTCTAGGGTTCTAAACGTCTTTCACGTCTAGCTACACAGGCAGTTGAGCTGGCAAGGACCTTTCCGCAAATGTCTTCCCGTTCGACTCATCCCCCTAAAAGGATGCCCCTGGAGTTCTTGACATAGGGTGATGCATGGACCTATCAGGATTCCTTAACCCCAAGTCGAGATTCTTGGAGGGTCTTGGTACACACCTTAACCCCCTAAACATCAGCCCCAAGCCCTGGATACTAAGTAATGTAGAATTTATGTTCTTTTCCATTCCCCTGCATGATTCCCACTAGAGCCCCCTTTGAAGAGCCTGTTATTAGTAGCCGCCAAAAGCCCTCTGTAAACTTCGAAACTTCGCCCGCCTGCATCTCATCCATTGACTCCTCCAAGACTTTTCAAGCCAAGGTGCCCAATACCCCTCACTTTCGGTGACTACTTGAAGGGTCAGGGGGACTTAGTAAGTAGGTTACTAATGGGGAGAATTGGGTTTACTATATGGCTTATGCGGGTTATAAATACACTTACTAAGTCCCTCTGGCCCTTCCAGAATGGTATTTGCGAGCCAAAGCTCCAGTATTTGGATACTGGGAGAGCTAAGGCCCGAGCTAAGGTACATGAAGGCTTGTGCCATGTCCCTTGCTTTGATCCTGAGACTATCCACATCTGGGGAACTTAAGTGGTGCAAGGTCTCCTTCATTATATAATGGAAAATAAAGTAGAGACTGTTATTTAGGGGTATGATATAGAGGTTATATAGGCATAAGGGAAAGATCGCGACTACTTTTCATTGCAGCAAGAAAATCATCCGCCAGAAGTGCTTGGTGCTTTGGCAATGCGAATGGGTTAGAGGTATAGGGGCTACGGGCTACGGAGCTGAAGAAGGGACTACTATAGGAATCCCCATGCTTATTTCCTACCAAGCACCGCTCAGATTTTCAATCCGCAAATGGAACGCATCCCAAATCCCAACGCCCCCCATCCAACCGCCTAATCGAAACCCTGAAGCCCCAAACCTTCCAAAATCCAAAGCGCTTGAACCCACCCATCCATTAGGGTCCAAGTACCTAAAGAATTGTTCAGTAACCCCCAAATGGGTTCCTATATAGGAACTTTCAGCCAAAAATACTTACTAGTCATGTACTTGCAGCTCCATAATCATACACTTCTCCAGTATCTGTATTACCACTGCTAGAACCAGAATCTCAAGTACATGGACCCTTGGGGTTAGGATAGGAAATAACTGACAGACCGGTGTCCTGGACCTGCATTGCCTCCTGCTGTAGCTGTAGGCTGCGATCCTTCCCCTTCTCGACTCCTGCTGCATGTTTCCACATCTAAGCGAACAGACATGAATGTCGTGGAGTCTAGGCTTCTAGAACTACTAGATGCAGCATTAAGGAGCTGGAGCAATAGCATTCTACACAGGAAGAAAATGTACCTGATCTCGTCGAAGGTTTTCAAGACTAGGGTCCCATTCTATGCCCCACACAAGGTTTTACTCAAAACCATGAAGAACCTCACAGGAGAATTCAAAAATTTGAGAAACCCCACACAGCAAAGGCTCCAAGCTCTTGGCGCAGCTGGCTCAGCTTCTCTTCCTCACCATCGCACCTGGGACCGTCCAGGCATGAAAGGTCTTCGTAGCTGTTGACTGTAATATAGGGATATTACCCCAATAAGGGAGAGAATCTAAGGATATTACCCCGATAAGGGAGAGAATCTAAGGATATTACCCCAATAAGAGCTTCTACAACAAGTTTCTTACTCTGCTGGGGAAACCTTTTGGTCATCGCCTTCGCTCCACAAATGACCTGCAACCACACTGATCCAGTCTCAAGAGCGGAAGGCTCCCTAGCATTACTCCAAGATAATTTCATCCTGGTGTTCAAGACTCCGCTGCAGCTAACCTACTTCTGACACCAGCCCACAAGAGCGGAGACAGTGGAGATATAATAGCCCAAACTCCGAGTAACTAGCTCCCTGGAAACCTGATAGCCGCCGCAAAGCTATGGTGGATGGAGGACATCTAGCACCATTCAGGAACCTCGTACTGTAGTTCCTTGATTATTGGGCAGATTCGGTGGTGCAGGATTTCTGTTACCCACTCGTCATCAGCAGAATTCTTCGCACGCATCAGTTTAAAGTAGTCCTGCTAGAGGTCTCTACCGACATCCTTGATGGGGTTCTCTTCCAGATACAATTTAATGCAAGTTTCCACCAACCATGACTCCAGTCATGTTGCCCCGGGGAGAATAAGGGGGAACAAAGACCCTATACCCTAAACCCTACTTTTTTAACTTTGCCCTTGGCACTTCGCCAGCACGGGCACCACGAAACGCAGGTACAGCCGCCGCTCCAGGGAAGATGCGCCCTTTCAATGAGGGCATAAGTATAGGGGTTAGGTTTAGGGCTGAGGGTTTAGGGTACTGCTCCCTCACTCACTGCGTTGTACAATCCAATTATATAGATTAGGTGGACCCCGCCAAGATTAGTGAGGGGGGGTCCACCTAAACCCTAGGAACCCGTGACTTAGAGTGTAAGGATTCAGGAAGGCAGGATCCCTGCGTCCTAAGTAGGGGTCTAAACTACTGGCTTACATTTACTGAATTTTGGCCCTTGGGCAGGGCATGTCCAACTCTATATGGGGGTTTCCCAAAATTAGGGGTACCCTTTTTGGGGTTCCCCATAATAAGAATTATAGTATTTTGGGGCCTATATTGGGGTCCCCATATTTAGGGAAACTACCATATCCTCTTGAGGCGACTCACTTTGAAAGCTGTGGACACAGGACCTCTCGTTCTTTTAGCAGCGGGACTGGGAAAGTGGTCTCCATCATGATACATGGACAATGAAAGCATACTAGTTGTGATGTTCAACATAATATTAATTCCTTAGACCCGACAGCTACTTCCCAAGAACCTCAGCGGAATGGAAAACGAGACATTGCTACACTGGCCAAAAGAAGTAGTCGTTGGATGAATCCAGTTTTTCCCAATGCTTTGGTAGCAATTAATTGTCAGGAGCCGAAACACATTACAATCGCGGGCAGAACAGTAGCAACAACAATCATTGCTTGCCTTTCACAGCACAAATAATTACAACCTTAGTGAGAGCAAGTCTTCGGTGCGAAGAAATACACACATGTGCATACATGCAAGTATATAATATAGAGACTGCTGGATATGTCCACATGTATGCATATCATATGTCCGCATGTCTAGAAATACAGAGGTCATTACACATCTACAAGTGTACACGTACATATGTGTGGTCTACCGTTCGCAATCTTTCGTGCGGGGGCGGAGCGTAGCCTGGCGACGGAGCCAGGCGCGGGAGCTCCGCAACAAGACATCCTGGGCTGTTTTTGGGGTTTAGGGTTTAGGGTTTAGGGTTGGCTTATAGTCAGTGACATGTAAGGACTAATGGTTGAAGGTTGGAAGGTTGTCATGAAACTAAGGAACACGCCTTAACTTGTCATGATGGATAATCAAACGCGAAATCAAACGGAACATAGAATGGAAACAGGAGTTCTATAGAGGTTATGTCAGCGGTCACAGCGGTCACGTCACTTCAACTAAGCTACTATTATATGGACCTATGGTGAACAACAGAGTTCCCACATTTTTGGAATGGAAGCAACTTAACCTTAAACCGTTAACTCCAAAAATCCTAAGCCCTTAACCTCAAACCCTAAATCCTAAACCCTCAACCCTAAACTTAAAATTCTCAACTGAAATCCTGAACACTAAACCCTAAACCCTAATCCCTGAACCCTAAACCCTCAACCCTAAACTTGAAATTCTCAACTGAAATCCTGAACCCTAAACCCTAAACCCTAATCCCTGAACCCTAAACCCTCAACCCTTAACTTGAAATTCTCAACTGCAATTCAGCATCTCGGGGCCCCAGTTCAGCCCTGAGCCGCGCTCGAATCTTCCTCAGCTGACATACAGTCCCCCTTTAGGGTTTAGGGTTTAGGGTATAGGTTTTAGGGTTTAGGGTACAGGGTTTTATGTATAAGGTTTAGGGTTTAGGGGGTTTAGGGGGTTTAGGGTATAGGGTTTAGGGTATAGTCCCCTTAAGTAGATTGTTGTTATATTGGGGTTACGTTGGGATAATGGAAAAGAAAATGGAAACTACTATTGAGGGCTTAGGGTTTAAGGCATAGTCCCCCTTAAGCAGACAGAATATGGAGTATCATAATCAGATCCCTATATACCCCATATTTTATCTACTTAAGCGGGACTAAAGTCTTACTGGTGTTTAAGGGGGAGCAGGGGAATGAACATGGGCGGCTGAGGGTTTAGGGGTTGGGATTTAAATTAGGGCTTAACGATAAAGATGTTGTATCAGGAGTTTATATATGTATGGGGATTTTATATGGATAGTCATGGGGATCCATTCCCTCATGTCCCTCAAGCACAGGTAGGCAGTAAACTTGTTCAGGGATTTGGGTCCCCTGCAGCTTTTAGCTGAATGCGCCTTGCAGGGAAGCTGACCGTACAGGCTTTAGACCCTAAGCCCTAAACCTCCCGCTGATTATAAACCAGCTTTCAGGGCTGATTGCAATGGGGATGGTGGTCGAGGTCTTTGCATTAAGGAGTTAGTCAATCTCAAGCTATGAGGGCATCCTGCATGCGCCTGGGTGGTTTTAAGCCATTATTAACAGAAACAGCAGGAAAACACAGGGCCCTTACACTTCCATTACTGGTCCATTACCTTCGAAGTAAGTGTGGCTTTATGTTCAACCGCGAGTGCTGCGGCGACTCCTTTGAGAGCAAAGTTTCACATGACTATTTGTCAAATGGGCCTGGAAACATTAAAAGTAAGCCTGAGGGTCCTTTGTGCTGAAGAAACCCCGTGATGCAAACTTCCGCGCGCACAGCCCCGGCCACATTCTTGCCCAACAGCCTGGGCCCTCTTCTCTGCCTACAGTAAATGGGAGGAACTGGCGTGATGCGCCAAAAACATGGTACTCGATGCAGGAGCGGTTCGTCATTCAAAGTCGGTAGTTCGGTGCACATTCACATCTTCACAACCCCTTGACTGTCCCTGCTACCACGCTACATGTTCCACATGCGTTTGCTATAAACCTCTACCTGGAGGATCCATAGTAATGATTATCATATCCTCCCCAAAAAACTGACAGCAACTACTAGCACAGCAACCACCAAGTATACAGTTGTTGTATACTGAACCTTTACGGCTATTGTTTTTGCAAAATGGTTGATATCTATACAGAAAAGTTGGCAAAGGGTCCAGGGCGGATAGGTACTGGGAAATCTATGTTAGGAAGCCTTGTTCAGTACCAGGGAGGATGAGAGATTGTTGGGATTACTAGGTGACCTACCCCATTGGACCACCCACCCACCCCCTCAAGGACATGGTAAGAAAGCCCGAGAGTCCGCAGTGATATCCGCAAGGCCAGTACATGCCGGAGGCGCAGCCTACGCTCCTGGAGGAACCGGACCCCTTGAGAGCTATTCAACATGTTCCAGTCAGTATAGGAAACAGAAGTCCATCCTGGAGAAGTAATACATAACTAGATTGTCCGAAAGAAATGATTCGTGGACTTTGGGCCTAGTAGAGCCTATGCAGGCTCAAAGGCAGGCAGGCATGTCGGGACTCGTGCATCCCTTGCTTTGCTCCTTGTCGCCTTAGGCATCCCTAAACCTTAGTCCACTTGAACTTCCAACCAGAAGATACTGGAAGCGAGTTGAGGACTAGGGTTCAGGGTTAGGGTTTAGGGGCAACTGCAAGGATCTCCTGCACTCCCTACAACCCACAGCTAAAGTCCCTCTGCCACCTTGCATCAACAAAGCACCATAAACCGCTAAACCACTACAAGCTGGATCCTCGCCTGCCCCTCCTGTAATGCGAGTATGACCAGAGCAACATCCTCTACGTCCCGCAGAAAGTTGTAATGCGGCTTAAGGCTTCGGGTTCAAAATCCTGGCTCCTTCAAAGGTAACCAGCAACGATTAAACAGAGGTCTTGAAATACCTAGGACCTAAGAGAGTGAAGATAATCCCCGGCGTCTGAATTTTCAGTACTCAGATCTGCCGAAGGTTTACGGTGTCGTCCTTTTTGGAGGGTTCTGTTCTACATATTTATGGAGAAATCCACCCCAAAAAGGTGGGACATCCAGGATTCAGGCAGGGATTACATAGGGTTACCGATTTGGGGAGTAATGGTGTGTGGATTAGCGTTTAGGGTTTCGGGATTTTATAAGGTTTAGGGATTCCATCTTCATATTGGAGAATCAAATTGAACACGAGACCGATTGTTGGGCTATATTGGGTTAGGATGAATACCAGAAGAATGGAGAATCAAATGGAACATCAAGCGGAAAATGACATGGAATCTTGGGCTTCATAGGGCATATATCTTGGATACTACTCCCTAAACCCTTAACCGTCAGGGTTTATATGGGATGCGAAGAGGATTATGGCAACGCTCAGAATGGAGAACCAGATGGATCACCAAATGAAAAACAAAATGGACACTTGGGCTATGTAGGGTTTACACTAACACTGGCTACTAAGAGGCTTAAGAGGACTTTGGCAACCCCAACACCCCCCCTCTCTTAGAGTCACCTGATATAATTTTGGGGTCCCACTTTGGGCTTGTGGTTACGAAAATCCCCTTGTCCATGCTAGTTCTCATGAAGTTCTGCTACGTTCTCTTAAGAATGTAGTCAGTCTTGGGGCATGGCTTGGCATTCGAAGGCAGTGATGGCACAAACGCTGCAACGCCAAGTCTTTTTAAGCACGTGTTGGGGTGTGAGCGCATGTGACATAACACTGATCTCTCACCATGTTCATGAAAGCCAAGGGGCTCCTCCAAACCCAAGCCCTATAAACCTAAATTCTCGACCCCGAGCATTGAAGTCTTGTAACCCCTATATCTGAAAACCTCTCCTCCACGGCGAGCGCGGCAGCTGCCTCCAAGTTCACCTCAAACTGGTACTCCTCCGCTTGGTTAAAAGCTTGGTTAAAGGACTTGCGATCTGGGAGTTAGGCGTAAGGTTTGAGATCCAGGAAATTGAGGATTCTAGGGTTCAAGGACGTGGGGATTTTGGTCAAAGGAGCTCCTCCAGGTTTTTTCTCGCGGCGCCCTCCTTGTTAACAGCAAAGCCATCCTCTGGAACCTGGACCATTTGCACTGGCACGTGGCTCAGTCACGGCACACTAAGCTTCGCAAGACATACCATGAGAAGTCAGAAGCCACGAAGCGCAAGGATCAGAACCCCAAATAGCCGGTCTTGGAAAAGCGCCACACTGAGGAAACAACTTCCCCTGAAACCCTTAGCCCTAAAAGCCTACTACAAGCCTCCTCCCCCCCAGTTACCCCCAAAGCTCCATCTTGGCGAAGGCACTTCTGTCATCGTCAACAACTCAACCCAGGTCCAAAGCCAACCGCCCAAAGCCCCTTTGCCTACATATGAGCTATAGTCTAAAGTCCTTAAAGGGGGTACATATAGGGGATTAAATAGGGGACTATTATAGGGCTTAAAAAGGGGGATACTAGGAGTTTAGAAAATGGCTCATATGGACGGCTTACTGGTTATGTACCAAGTTCTACGGTGTATGTAGGGAGTGCATTGGGTTCAGGGATATTACCTTAATCATCGAGAATCAAAGGCAATCATGGAAAATGAAATGGGCACCGGGCTCATATAGGTAGCTATGAAATATCTACATATGTACCAATTCTCATGTTCTTAATATTGGTATTTGGGAATCAGGACTGATACTACAGGTCTTGAGTAAGGATATGGTTACAGCGTACTTGGACACAATCCTGCACACATAGGGTAGTCTTTGCCTAGAGTGTACTACCGCAAACATGGAGCCTTCCCTAGACTCTTAGAAGCCCTAAACCCTAAGCCCTGGGGCGGATGCTTCGGGCACCGATGACGGAGTCTCGCTTGCGGCTCGGCTGAAGGCGGAGAAATCACATTCTCCGTCCCCTGGCTTGTAGACGATGACCCTGCGGACGGCAGGATGAGAAACCTTAGCTGTTCAGTCCTCTCACCCCTGCAGGACAGTTTCAGTGCACAGATTCCCCGAACGCACCCCCTTCATACACTGTAATTTACAACAAATATAGGACCGGTCGGACAGAAGGTTGGGGAATGATCGGCTAATCTATCTACTTAAGGGTGCCTGTAGAACCATGGCGAAGGCGACAGGCCTTGACCCTTCAGCTCCCCATGACTGTCGAGAAGCTGTGACAAATCCGGGCTTTTGGCTTTGTGCAGGGTCCTCCCAAAGAGGACCCTGTCGTGCACAGCCCAGGCAAGAGTAGAGCTTGGACAGTTTGTCCTGCGTATCGATCCAGCGTGAGCCCAGAGGGTCCCACTACCCGTTACTCGGATTCTGGGAGGTTGGCGCTTGGAGAAATCTAACATATGATTCTTGAACCTGCGCGCAGGAAGAGACCCCTGTTCAGTTGCAGCTGAACCTGGTGTCCAACATCGAACGAAACGTCAAAGCACAAGTTCAAGGATCAATCGTCCTAAGCACTTCAAGGGCCATTTCTTCGCAGGCCCAAGCATGCACTCCATCATTCTGTTTATCTTGCAATCTATCACTCACTTACTCACTCAAACCTTTACTCTCTCCCTCTCTCTCCTGTCCTACTCCGGCATGCGGCTCGCTGCACAGGCTAGATTTGAGGGGCTTGGGGCTGCTGGACTTCTTGGGCTTCTTCACTTCTCGTGGTCCACCCCAGTACATTCTTTCTGGCAGGAAACCAAATAAAACTTCAGTGCTGGGACCAGATTCTGATTAACACCCCGACCTTTGTGAGCCTCTTTATGTGGCTTGATCACAAAGCTTGCCACAAGCGCTCCTGCTTCACAAAATCTTCGCGATGGAAGTCGAGCGCGCGGCCCCCCTTAGTCCACCCAGGAGGCGCGTCACTGCAAGCCTTGCGATGGAGAATGACGAGTGGATCGTTGAGATCGCACAGCACTGAGTGAAACCTGGGCTGCAAATCAAGAATCACATGTGCATGGCTCGTTCTCCCGCTACATGCATAGGGCTCTTGCAAAACCTGAAGGTGATCAAGGCCTAGCAGCCATGGGGTGGTCCGGTCAAACTTGCGGTCAGCACCATATGCCGTAGTCATGGACTCATCTTGTGGAGGCCCCGCCACAAGCCACTGCAGCTTCTTTGGCAAAGAGTCAGGGCTGAACTGCATCTTACCTCCATTCATGAGGCGCAGTCTCTGCTCAAAACCAATTTTGCGGATCCATCCACAAACCCACTCGTTACGTTGATGTCTGAGCCAGTTTACAGTGCCACAAGATAAGATCAAGACGAGGAAGCGAAGACTGAGCCTCGTCAGCCGACTTGCGTCAAGACTTTGTGCCTGGATCCATTCCTCCACTTTTTCATGTTTCAGGAAGCCCGCAGCGGTTTCCACGAAGAGGTGGAGGGCTTTGAAGATCCCCTGGCGCTTGGCCTGGGGCAACTCGTGGGCTGCCGCTAGGCTGGCAAGGTGCGGGTACATACCTGAGGGATGCAAAACGATGTTTCGGGTTTAGAGCTTGGGGGGGTCGGGGTTTAGGGTTTAGGGGTTTGCGGATTGAGGTGTAGGGTTGAGGGTTTCTCGGGAAGGTAGGAAGTCCTGCTGAAAAACCGAAACCCTGACTCAACGAGACCCAGTGGCAGAGGTGGGTTTTCACATAGCTCTCTGGCAAAGTGGTGTTGCTGAAGCGAGTCAGGAGTACGTTGGCCCACACCACTCCTTGCTCGAGCAAGTGGCACACAACCTGTGGAGAGTACGGGTATGTTTGCACCTCTTTCATTTTGTGCCACTCCTTCTGGAGATGCTGAATCAAATCACATGTCATCTCGAAGAAATTCAGGAGATCCTCATATGCTGGCTTCTGCATGTTCGCGTTGATTCGCGACTGATGTTCTGCTGCAAGACTCTCCATCACGGACAACGCTGTTTTTGCAAGTTTGCTCCACTTGCAGCCATTGTTGACCTGAAGCCGCAAGGCTGGCAAACCGTGAAAGCCCACGAAAGGGCACAGCAACAAAGGCATCTTCAGCAGCTCCTCGAGTTTGACCTCGCCTGACCGGGCCACTTGAAATTGATGCATCCTCCCCAGCAATGCATCCATTGCTCTTTGAAGGAGTGGCCCTAGCACCTCGCGTGCTGCAGCATCTGCATCTGAGCTGGGCGATAGCCATGCCATGCACTGCCAGCCAGGTAAGCAACTTTGGTGTAGGAACCCTTCACAGCGCCTCACTCGCAGGCGTGTATCTTCTGCCATGTCCTTTTTCTCGAGCAACCTGCATGCTGCAGCGGTCTCCACACTGCCTATGATGCGCTGAGCAGCCTGGGTGCATTGCCAAGCAAATCTGACAGCCGCTGCGAAGGCATCACCCTCCGGCCGACCCCAGCGGTGAGCTTGAGTACATCTATCCTTTCGGCAGTCTCCGTGCATGAGCTGGCTCCAGCAGGGGGTGGTTGAAGCCAAAAGTCGCATGCTGTACTGCAGCTGGGTGCCACATAGCCAGATGCGAAGAAGACGGAGACCCTGCCTTTCTTCAACATCCAGGGAAAGAGGGCAGACTCTCCGTGAACCCAAAACATGACTGAGAGCAAGTACCAGAATTGAACTATCCGCTCAGTGGGCTAAATATCCGTGATTCTGCAAAAGCGCCCGCTACCACAGGCGCAGTCCTGAGAATGCAATTCTTGAGTTCTTGGGAAAATCATATTTCCATCCGATGTTGAGATACTGGATTCTGCTGTCCTGGTACCAAGGTTGTGGGCAATTTAACTACTTGGAGGGTCAAGGGGGACTTAGTAAGTATACTTACAACCCCTATAAGCCATATAGTAACCCCAATTATCCCCATTATTCACCTACTTACTAAGTCCCCCTGACCCTCCAAGCATGGATCCACAGTCAAGCTGCTGTGCCAGGTGGAGCATGGCGCTGCGGACCATCTGCGGTGCATACCGTTCACCTGCCAGCTTAGTCCTTCAAAATCTTCCTACTGGCGCTTAAGGGGAGTGGGGGAGTGAATATAACCCTAAACCCTAAACCCTAAACCCTATTCTAGAGGCGCTTCTTCGCGTGATGTTCTCAAAGCCTTAGCCTGAAGGCTCCTAGGTCATTGGGGTAATATTAGGGTAATATTAGGGTTATATTAGGGTGATATTAGGGTTATATTAGGGCTATATTAGGGTTATATTAGGGTTATATTAGGGTTATATTAGGGTAGTATTGGGGTAATATTGGGGTTATATTAGGGTTATATTGGGTTATATTAGGGTTATGTAGGGCATCCTTTTCGAATCTGCTGAAATTAAACTTTAAACACGAGGTTTCAATAAGGAGCAAGCAAGAAGTGATTTCCTACTTTCCGGGCTGCTGACTGCCAGGAATCCAGACCCAATTACTTACTGACTTACTGGGGGTTAGTAAGGAAATATCTTATAATATACATATATATTACAGGGCTTATGTAGGGAATATATTCCCTTGTTTCCCACTAACCACCGGTAAGAATAGCTTTTCAGCCTGGTGAGGCGAGCTCAGAGGCCACAAGAAAGGCTGGAAAAATGCAATTCGGCTGCTCAGCAAGAAGAAGATCCATGGCGAACCTGACTCTGAAGGACACCGGGCTCAAGGAGTTGGGGACAAGGATTTGGGAAGGTTTTTGCCTCCTGAGGGTTTAGGGTTTACGGTTTAGTGTTTTGAGGGACTCTCAGTTTTCGGGTAGAGGTTGAGCACTGCTTTTCAAAACTGTTGCTTCGCAGGTTAGGAGATCAAGGTGCACTGTACCATGCTGGGCCGCAGGGAACTAGTTGCGTGGCTTGCGGGGAAAATTGACGGACGGAATGGGCAGAGGATACAACACCTTTCTATTCGTTCATAATCAGCCCAACAGCTTTACAATTCAGACGGTTCGACTTTTCTCCAAAAGTAGTTTCCGTTTTAGTCTCCATTATCCCAATATAACCCCAACATACTATAGTAGTTTCAACTTTCTTTTCCATTATCTCAATATAACCCCACTATATTGTAGTAGTTCCCATTTTTCTTTTCCATTACCCCAATATAACCCAATCCCAAAACCACGGGGAAGCCCCAGACTGACACTCCGGTGTCATCTGAAAGGAGGCGAGAAACGTTTCCAGCCACGGCTCCTCTGCACGCCCAGACCTCATATCCCAGAGTGGCCTAGGATAAGCTAGTTATATTGGAGTTCTATTGGGTTTATATTGAGGTTACATTGGGGTTCTATTGAGGTTATA
>CAJNIZ010005103.1:0-20112 GCA_905231905.1 Symbiodinium pilosum | reverse complement strand
CGCGGGGAGGAGGACAAAGCACAGCGTTGGGCAGCAGCAGCAAGCGGGTCCAAGCAGAGGTGTTCGCAGAGGCGGCTTCGCAGAGAGCTCTAGCCAAGCACTGCGCCCAAGCAGCCTGTGCGGCCTTAGGCACATGCCGCTGCGTAGGGGTGTTAGGCTCCATGATGGCGACCAAGTCCGGCATGGCGGGCTCCGGCGGCTCAGGAAGGGGCCCAGGCGCCACAGCAGCCGCGGCAGCACGCGTAGCAGGCCGGCACCTGGGATGCCCATTCAAACGCTGCGCAACCAGGAGGCCACACACACCGCAAAGCTGCAGGCGTTGGCTAGCGAGGTAGTCAACAGGGATGTCCCCAGCCAGGGAGCCCGCAGCATGGTCATCCAAGTGAGCCCGCATAGCCTGAGAGCCCCATCCACGGGCAGAAGCCGGCTGCGAGGCAGGGCAGCCTATTACGGGGCAGTACACCCGCTGCTGCTCCTCGATTTGGCTGCGATGGGCCGCGGGCAAGCTTGTGGGGCTGCCAGCGCGGGTTTGCCCGCGAGAGTCGACATCCATGGCAGCAGAACCAGCAGGTCCCGGTTTGGAGGCCTCTCCTATTCTGCGCCCCCGCATAGGCCACCCACACCACTTCCGCCTCACCAGGAAAGGCAGTCGCCGCTTCCACCGAACTTGTGGTTGGTGTCCGAAACCGGCAAGAGGATTCCAGGAGAGCTGGCCTTGCGTCTCGGCTCGGTTGGGCTTGAAGGCCTGCCGCCGGTCAGAATGGTTGGCGGCCCGCGGCAGCCATCGCGGGTAGACATCATCCGCCAGCACATGCCCAGGGCCGCTGCACGCCAAGAGCCACAAGAGCCATTGCGCCAGCTGCACCCCCACGGGACCCATGGCTCAATCCATTTCAATCGCCCTTCGAAGGGCACTTGAGCCAACGTTTCAAAGCCAAAAAACAGATAAAGTACTGCGCGCTTAAACGCCTTTAGGCCCTAGAATTTGATGTTCTGAACTGTAAAGCTTCTGAGCCACGACCCCAAACATCTCCAAAAGAATGCTTAGACCCCGGGAACTACAGCCGTAAACCCTGCAATGCCCATTGAACTACAAGGCCTGATCAAGTATATGGTTTCGGGCTTAGCGGTTTGGGGTAAAATCCTTGACCTGTGGGGGAAAAGGCCCAACCCTAAGCCTGAAGTGGAGTTTCACCCTGGCACGTAAAATGTGGAACGCTGATTAGCGAGCCACACAACCAGTGTAACCCTGGTGAATTACAATCCGACCCCTCTGACTTGTAGATCAAGCATTAAAGAATACAGCTGCGCAATTCGCCATAGACTGTACAACACAAACCTCAAACTCAACTCTAGATTCTGAACGTGACTGCCTAAACTCTGCGCTCGCATCCGACTTCCCTAAACCCTCAGCTCCAAACTGCACGCCTCTCAACTCCAGACCCTAAACGCAGAACACTGAACTAAACCGTAAACGTTCAACTCTAAACAAAACCCACTCGGCGAAACCCTACCCCACGCCCCTAACCTCTAAACTCTATAAATACTAAACGCTAACCTCCAAAAAAAGAGATTCACCGAAACCTTATAAACTCCAAACCCTACAGCGAACCTAACCCCTAACCCTTAAATACCCTAAACCCTACCCCCCAAAACGCTAACGATAGACACTCAAATTCTCACAGATGCCTCACGGCTTCCCCAGGCTTCTAAATCCTGAAAAAATCGAAAGGACCGGGTCCGCCTGTGACAGCGAACTACGACATGGTGTTTAGGGGTTTGGCGGTTTTAGGGGTTTAGGGGTTAAGGTTTAGGGCTTAGGGTTTAGGGTCTAGGCTTAAATTATTATGGGAAAGACAAGGAAATTGAAACTGCTGCTTGATTTTGTTTTTGGTTTTGGGCTTGTAGGGTGTTGAATAAGAGAATGTTGTCGGTATAGAAACCCCTATGACCTATGACTAAGCCCTGAACCCCAGAACCCTAAACTCTGAACCCTAACCGGTGTTCCCGTTGACTAATTTCATGGGCACCCGGGAGTAGGGCTCTTGAGTTTCATTCAGGATAGTTTCCATTTTCTTTTCCATTGTCCCTATATAATCCATTATGATAGTTTCCATTTTCTTTTCCATTATCCCAGTATAAACCCTATAGCCCCCAAAATACTATAGGGTGAGGATTGGGCGGGGAAGGCCGAACAGGGTGCACTAAACCTTCCAACCTAAACACTACAAACCTTGTTCCTTAAACACTACCTGGAACCCAAAAGTAGGTAAAATAATGGCCCAAAACCCCTAAATGTAGCCCAAAAGGCCATCATTCTACATACTTTGGGGGTCTAGGTACAAGCCTTGTTTAGGTTGTTGAGCTTGGGAGGGAAGCATGAAGGCATAATAAAAATTATGGGACCTGGAGCGCTCAAAAGGGTTTAAGGTTCGGGGCTAGGGTTTGTGGCTTAGGGTTTAGGGCTAAGGCTTTAGGATTCAGAGTTGGCTTCAGGCGTGTGAATTAAAACAGCCTCATTGTTTTTACTGTGTTGGATGGATATGGCCAGAATTGGCCAGAAGTATGCCACTGGTTTGGGCTCTGACTTCTCTTGTGCATGTCTATACCCTGTAAAGCCTAAACCCTGAGCAATAAAATGTAAAAAAAAAAACTGTCCTTGAGCACGTTGTACATGATTATATATGGGCGCCTGGTCTCCCAAAAAAGAAAAGACGCGAGGACCTGATAACTACTCAGAAGTATGGGTGCTTGTCAGCGGTCAATACACTCGGGATCTTTTTTTCTGGTGGAAAGGGGTTGCGATTTGCGGGAAGCACAAATTAAGAAATAATCGCTGGGGTAGTGTTCTTTGACGGTTGAGCCAAACTTGGGTCATAGGTCCTCCGCTAGAACTTCCAGCAGTGCTGGAAAGCCAAAAAAAAAACAGGTGTACGACACCATATGGGTATGCCCCAAGATAGGAGGTGCTTTATATCCCAAAAATACATATTGGAATCCCTCTGAAAGGACCCCATACCCTAAACCCTGAACAAAATGTGAACCTCCCTGTCAGCTCAAGCGCCTTTCTGCAAGTGTCAAGGGCACCCCAATGGAGTGTAGAAAGCCCAGGTGGCGATTTAGCTCCTTGCGAGGGAAGGGTTTATAGGGTTTAGGCGAGGATGCTTGGGAATGAGGATATGCGGGGATATGGGGCAGGGGTTGATAATTGTCCGGAAGGGACCCCCAACAACCATAATTTCGACAATCGACTCTATTCAGTTCAAACGTTTCTCGGAGTAGGGTTTAGGTTTTCGGGCTTATGGCTCAAGAATACGGGAAACGCTCTGGCTTCTTCTGGACTCTCATGTAATTCCCCAAACTAGGGGGTACCTTTTGGGCGGTCCCTGTAAGGATCACAGTATTTTGGGGGGTCTAAATTGGGCACCTGAGAACTACCATTTAATGTTGAGGCATGATAAAGCTCACAACAGTCCTCTAGATCCGCAGCGCCCTGCACGACAAGTCCCGGTGGGGCCTAGCTGCGGGTGGGAACCAAGCTTGAATGCAAACTCGTTATTAATGAACCCCTCCCCTTAATAGGGATGATAATAGGGATCCTAAAGCTACGGCCCTCAAAAGGAGGAGGGTTATTAAGCACGGGTCTACATTAGGGTGTGGATTTGGGGCTGATCATCTGGTGTAAGGATTCGAATTACAGGGGTTTCGGGTTGAGGGAGTATGACTAGGGTATAGGGTTCAGGGATTCAGGGTTTCGGGGCTCAGGGACTACTGTTGAGGACTTCGCTGGAAACAAACCCCTACACCCTAAACCCTAAACCCTTAGGGTCTTCGGTTTAACCTTAAACCACAAATCTCACAGAGGCTTGGTCCCTCAGAGCCCGGATTCACATAGGTTCCCAGGATGCCAAGTCAGATGGACCTCAGTAACCCCAGGGGTTCAAGGACCCAAATACTAGGGTTTTACAGTTTAGGGGTTTAGGGGCTTAGGGCTCGGGAATTCTTCGCCCTAAGGATCCAAGGACCCAAATAATAGGGTTTTAGGGTCCAAATACCGTTACCCTCTAAACCTTTAACCTACAATTTTGTAGGTTAATCCACAAGAACCCGGTTATTTGTTGAAAGGGCAGAAAAACCCGGTTATCCTAAAAACCCGGCTTTCTTGTGTATAGGATTGAAGAAGGGTTTTCCATTGTGGGGATGATGGCTTGGATAGCCCTTGCTGATCTTTGAAGGAGCGGTTGGCGACTTGCTGCTACTCAGATTTGCAAGTCATGCAGGCGCATGGCAGACTTCCATTAAAGATCGAGAAAGATGGCTGGCATCCAAAGATTGCATCGATCATGATCAGTTGATTCTTCATAGGCCTCCATAACGCAGTTGGATCCCGCATAAACTATCGTGCGTTATCAGGAGCATGGATCACCCGCATGGATTTTCGGTATGACAAGTTTCAATTTCATTGTAGCAGATATAGATCATAGCAGATTCTCACCCAGAAGCTTTGATGATGGGCTGCGGTGCTCACGGACATCTGGAGCCTGGCTCTCAATGCCTGTTGTTGGAAAGAGTCCCTGACTTGAGTCATGGAAATGGCGGCAGCATGCTTCATGTTTTGAAGAGTTCCCACAGCCATGTTTTCTGGCAGGCTTGTTTGGCTTGAATTTTAAGCGTCCTGTGCTTTGCTCCTTTGGGCCTTTGATCCAGCATGCCTGACACTCGTGTGCGGAAGTTTCAGTGCAAAGGTTTGGCGCTAGCTTGGGAAGGTGTGGACTTCCTCAGAGCTCGGGTACGAGAGCATGGCAAGTTGATCTTGCACCCAAAGAGCCAGAAGGTTGCTGCATGCACCATCAAGAACGCTTTGCTAAATCAGGATGTGCTAATTCCGGCAATGGTGAGGTTGAGGAACTCAAAGGGAAAGATGCCTCTCATTGATGAGTTGATCCCGGAGTGCAGTGCCCTGTATGTCAAGATGAACAGGGAGGTGGAGGCAAACACCGATTCCAAAGACGGATGGAGCATCCGTCGGATGCTGAGCTGGCTTAAGCGCAAGGCGAAGCGTGGCGAATTTGGCAAGGACCCGGCTTGCAGGTTTTTTTTGGAAGTGCAGGGATCCCTGGCCAAGTTGGTGAAGAGACGATGCTTAGAGGAATTCAAGGAATACACAGATCCCAATCATATAATTCAAGCTGAGTCCATAGCCGTTTGGCACGCAGGACCGCTCGTTTCAAGAGCTGCTGCTGATTTACGATCCTTCCCTGCAGGAGACTTGCTGATTGTCATGCTTGTTGTAGGGGACTTGTCCTGGACCAACATGTTTGCGATGCAATTTCGAAGCCCATATTAAATCAATTTGGTCTGCATGCAACTTGACAGGAGGCTGTGGACGCGAAGCGGGCCAAGGTGGCAGCATTGGTAAATGCTGGCCCTGATGAGTCAGACAATGAGGACTGCGGACACTGCACCCATGGGCTTGCCAGGGGTCTGATTCAAGTGATCCAGTCTAATCTGTTGCTGCGCTCAATTGGCTACTATATATGTAATCTTGGATGCAGGCTAGCGGCAGGAGTGTCTGAACAATAGGGCGTCAAAGCAAAGCTACATGCAAGATAGTCAAACAAATCTGGCAAGGATTCCGATGAGGAAGTCCATGACGAGCACATGTCAGAGAATGACTTCAAGGACTTCATGGAGTGGCTCAAGGGCTCAATGGACGAGACTGAGGATGACAAAGCCGGCTCGGATACGGCCTCTACAGGGTCAACCTCGGCCTCAGATTCCCGCAAGGTCGCTCCTGACCAAGAGACGCCAAAGCCTACCATGGTTAAGATGCAGCAGTTTGACGAGGCGCCCGTTGCCGAGTCGCAGGGCCTTGCTGACTGTTCGGTGTGCGGGAAGGATCGCTCGTGTACCTAGTCTGCAAGATTAGCTGGGATCAAGCCATCACGATTGCACAATGTGATCCAAATAGTGTGTCTGTGCGCGTATGGCCGTTTTATATATCCTTGTCTGGCCTTGGTCATGGCGACTTAGTGAGGGAGCCCGTAACCTACTATGGGGTTGGAACCTGATGCTTCAAAACAATTATGACAAGATGGATGAATCCTTTGACGTATATTCCTCAACAATGGATTGCTTAATCATAAAATCCCCATAGTAAAAGATTAAGAACCTGATCGCCTCTAGAAGTCTTTGCGTGGGGATCTCTGATTTGGGAATGAAATAGCTAAGGCAACAGATGCAAGAAATCCTTGCAGCTGCTAACCATCATCCAGAAGACTAAAGCCCAGATTGGCGAGAGCAAGCTGCGCCCTGAGAATTAAATAGCCCAACACAGCATCACCTGGATTCGTTTCGCTCTAGGCCCCATCTTTTTCCCTTTCACGCGCTGATCAGGTTGAAGCGTGGCCCGCCATCGGAGCCATCACCTGCGCGGACCCCCGAGCCACGGACCCGTGACTTGGTGGGCAATTGAATGAGCGCATACATTTCCAAAGGTTGACGTGTGTCAAACCGGTGATATAGCCTTTAGCGAAGTCCTCATTTCTCAATCTTGGGCATGTCCGTTAGATGTCGATCTGCATTTTCTGGGCTGCGTGCATGAACCATGATCAACGCAAGTGAGCCCAACTAGATGATATAAGCCTTGCATGTGTGCCACTGCCATGTGTCTTGAATTAATTCCCTCGATAAATGCGTAGCCGAGGCTATGCCCTGGATACTGATGACACGCAGGTGGAGACTCCTGAGAATGTCCCCTTGCCTGCAGCCAAGTGCCGCAAGCTGAAGGAGCAGCCGACGCCTGAGACGGATGAGGAGGAGCTGAGCAGCCTGAGCATCCACCCGAAGAAGGCCAGGGCTTTGAAGTAGCATAGGTTCGATTATACAGTCGTGCTGGGGATATGGAGATTGGTACTCTGCACAAGGGGGCCTTGTTTGGGACCTTGTTTGCTTGCAAAGCTTATATAGTTGATCGAGCGCATAGCTATCACGCAGATCTTGTCAGGAAAATCTAAAGGGTTCTGATCCCGTACACCTGTATAATTCAATCTGAGACATAATCCGGGACGGGGTTAAATTTTTATAATTGTTGTCCCATGTAAATCCAAACCCTCGACCCCGTTTCTTTAAATACCTTCCAGGTACGTGAAGCTACAAATGGGGGCTTTCAAATCCAGGTTTGCTCGATAACTTTCCAAATCAGATTGAGAACCTGCTAGGGCCCAGAACCCGTGATAATATCTAGCTACCCGAATTTATTTGGCCCATATGCGCATCTATAGACCCAGGTTCCCATGATCTCGACATTTCATAGGTACATATGCTTTCAATCCTTCTGGTGCTCCAGCAAATGGGATCTCATGAAATGATCATAAACCCTGCACGGCCTCCATTTCTTCCCTCCTAAGCAAGACGGCTGTTTCAGGTGCTTACGCGTCGTGAGCAGCTTGGGGTAAAGGAGGACAAAAAGGAAGGAGGCAGAGGGCGCGGCCGCGGACGAGGTTGCGGACGGGGCCGTGGGCGCAAGCAGCAGGAAGATGGATTGGAGGAGGAGTGTGAGGACGACGTTGAGCAGACCGAGGCTGAGGATGACCTCGAGAACGAGGAGGAGGACGAGGCAAAGCCTGCGCCGAAGAGAGCCTTGGCAAAGGCCAAGGTGAAGGCCAAGGCGAAGGCCACGGCGAAGGCCAAGGCGAAGGGGAAAGCCAAGGCCAAAGCGAAAGCAAAGGCCACCGCAAAGGCCAAGTCCAAGGGAAAGGCCAAGACCAACGGCAAGGCTGCCGCAGATGATGACGAGGACGAGGAGAGCAACGACGCCGAAGAGGACGAGGAGGAGATTGAGGAAGAGCAAGAGGAGATTGAAGACGATGCCGAGGAGTGTGCGTCTGTGAACAAGCGCAAGACTGGGAAGCAGGCCGAGCCGAAAACGAAGGCTGCTGCCAAGAAGAACGGAAAGGCCAAGGCCATGGACGAGGATGCGGATGAGCCGGAGGAGCTTGACGAAGAGTTCCTCGAAGAGTTGATGGCCTACTGTCAGACCGTCGACGGCCTCGTGTTTCCGGAGGTCAAGGACAAGCTTAGCCAGGACAGGCAGGAGTTCAATGGCGAGTTCAGGTTTGATATCTACTTTTCCCGCCCGGCTGTTGGTGTGAAGACGCTCAACAAGAAGAAGGAGATGAAGGAGATTGGCTACTTCCAGTTCCCGAAGAACAAGGACATGTGGAACTACAACATCGCCTGCTCCCTCCAGTGCGCCAATGTTCTTGCAACTCGTCTCTCATTAATTTTATAATATTACTTTGACAGCTGCCTTGCCCACACCTTTCCTTGCAAAAGCCAACCCCATTTCAACCTTGATGATGCACCTGCGCAAATCAGGCATGCAACGTCAACTCCGGAGATGTCAAGCCCTTCGACAAGAATGGCAATTGCGTTTGCCAGGATGCTGTGGCAGAGATCAAGCAGCACGGCATTGAGGCCCTGTCCAGGCTCAGCGAGGAGTGAGGGCAGGATGGTATTTTCCACGGTGATTGCGCCTCACTTGCCCCAGGGGATTTTATCTAGATCGATGCTTGAAGCAAGCTATGCGAAAGCTTGTTCCTGTCTAGGCTGCCAATCGTTGGTCGCCCTGTTGAGTTTTAGGAGGCCATGGGAGTGACAACTGCGCTCCAAACATGAATTTCGGAAATCCCGTAACTCAATGAATTCGCTGAGCTTCTATAAGGAACTTAACTTAGGAGCAGCAGCTGTCCATGTTGGCTGGACCTTTACGAGGAGACATGCTAAATTCACCCAGTTATCCTACTAAAGGACTATTTAGCTGCTATATTTCTCGTGTGTCTCTCTCATGGGGTCTCTAGCCGGCGGGCCTCGGAGTCAAGCGGCGCTCGCTTGCTGTCACCTAAGATTTCGGCAGGGCTCCACCGTTAGTAACTCAGCCGATCAGCAGGAGCGAGAGTTGAGAACAAGACTTGAATGTGCTTCGAGTGACATGTGCAGCTCTGCAGCAGTGACATCCTCCTAGCTCGAGAATGCCTCAATCCCGCTAGAAAATCCCTGAACACCCTCTTGTCCCCAGGGGTTTAATCAAGCATGTTGCCCAGGTTGAACCATGCCAAAACGGCAACGGGGCTGCTTCTGGGCCCTTCGCCGTGGTCTGCTTGATGAGGATGATGAGTCCTCCAATCGTCGGCCTGACACGCTTTCTGCCTTACGCTGCTTCTTAATTGGTGAGGAACCCGGCCCATAAAACTATATAGCCCCGTGTATTGGATGAGTCCCCTTTATAATATATGGTTTCCTTAGGGGCCCCACAAATATAGGATTTCATACCGCATGCTCAGCTTTGATCGACAAGCAACAGTGACACAGCTATGCAAATTGGCAGCCATCGACTTCACATGTACTTTGCAGCGAGTTTGCTCAGCTACCTGTGACCCATGTACATCGATAGAATATACGCGCTGCAATCAGCGTCCATGATGCGCGTCTACCAAACCTATATTACCCTAATACACTATGAGCCCNNNNTCGAGCCACCTAGACCCATTCTTGTGGAGGCAGCGTAGCATCCTGGAATCCTACATCGTGAAACTTCCCTATATAGAATTATAATCGATATATACCCTTGTATGATTTTCAGCAGGGGGTTGTAGCTAAGCATGCCGCATCTTCCTTCGGTCCTATGGCGCCTACGTGCCCTCAACGCTCCCAAAGCTTCCTTCCTGCAAGAGAGGTAGATCCCTATGTAGATCGAACCTTTATAAATTTAGAGCCCTGGTACCCCACCCCCATTCTGCCTCATCCAAGGTTCTCTTGCTGGCCGTATTGCTGGTATCCTGTACGCCAGATCTTTTCGTGGGGTCAGAGGACTACGAACTCTTTGGGATGTTTTCCTATAGGGCCCTATATAGGGGTTGGTCTTCACTTGCTGCTCTAGTCCCCGGCCTGACAAACTTATGTGCACTAATCTTTCGATCTTGGGTCCTAGCTAGCTATCGATCGATCATCCTTACAATAGCAGCAATTAGTCTAGATCGATTTTTTGGGGGGCAAAGAGGCTGATCGGGTTCGTTCTTCCGTTTCTACGAGGGGATTGTGCAGGGTTGGTCATTAAATCTGGGCTAGGCTTCAGGGAGGTGGTGGAACTCAAGCTTTTTTAGTTGGGTCAGTTCAGCTAGGATCGAGCCTTCAAATACGGGTTGCAAATTCCTCTATCTAGCTTTATCTAGCTTTCTGGATGAATGGAAGGATTCTGGTGGTATGTAAATTAAATGACATAGATGGCACTCCACTTCATGATCCTGATGGGGTGAGCGGGTGAGGTGTCGAGTTTGGGTAAATTATCCTATGGAGCGGCTATGAAGATCCTTACATATATAGCATATGTGGAGGAGTTCGCTGTCATCGAGTTCTTTGCAGGCTCAGCCCAGCTTACCACCCAGATGCGTGAGGCTGGATACGTGTCAGCACGCCTAGACCTGTTGTACTCCACGCCTGGTTCTGGGGCTTCAATGAACATCAATTCGCCCAGCGGAATGGCGCTCCTTACATGAACTAATTGTCATTAATTTGGAATGATGATTCTGCTGAAGCCCGTAAAACTGTCAACGTTACCGGCCAAGACGTGTTACGTGCACCCCTATATACGTGTATGAGCCTATACCTCTCTGTATTGTATATATGTGCGAGGTATCCTGAAAGCGCTCTATCTAGTACGTAATCCGTCTTGGCCTACATAACTATACCCGAGCCGGCTTAAATGGGGGTGAACCATGCAGACTAAGCGAAGCAGCCGAGGCTAGCCATTGCCATTGTTCTTCGGGCCTCTTCTACAGGCTGCTTAGTACATTTTGGAATGAAATGCAGCAGCTGGTGCCGCATTAATGTGGGGACCTCTGCGAGAAGTGCGTGCAGTTCTATTGGCAATTGCAGCCGTGTTTCAGTGCGTGAAGCAAATCGAATGTGTAGCCGGCTACTTGGATTCCATTATCGTGTGTAGAGGATTTGCCAGCTACCTGACATGTCCGCTTTGCCCTCTGTGTTGACAGCCAAGAACCATTTTGCTCATCCTTCTGGTGATTTCTGCTAATGGAACTTATACGCTGGAGCAGCCAAATGGCTCTCTGCTGGAGTTTTATCCGCGATTCAGATGGATGCTACGTCAACTGGTAAAGTTCGGCGGTGATGCAGCTGCACCTTCCTTGCATATACCCTTAAAACTCGCAAGTGGTTCATGGTATGTGCGCACACGAAGCAGATTTCGAGTTTAAATGAGCATGGTTTTACCTCAGTTGATCCAACCAAGATCACTCGAGTATCGTGGTGGATGAAAAATTATGGGGGACGGACCCCCAAGCGCCACTACTTGTTCTCCAACTCTCCACACGTGGCCAAGCTACAGGCAGGGAAGCTCATGAAGGACCCTGAGAACTCTTCCCCGAGTGATACCTGCGCGCATTATGTGAATGCCAATGGAAAAAGATGCTGGCACGGCTTGCCAGCATTGAAGACCACAGAGTGCTGCCCTTACGAAAGCGCACGCGCTACTGTCTTTCCTTAGAAGTCATTGATCGATCCTGCCTAGATTTCTAGCATCCTGTGTAGTTCTGATTGAAGCCCAGGGAATATCCTGGGAAGTTTGCCCTGAAGCTGGTCTCCCTTTACAACGACTTGGTGGGAGATAAGTTCGGTGTGCCCAACCTCCCGGACGATGTGCCCGCGGTGCCGGATATCCTTGACTCCATGGCCTTGTCAGATGTTTGGGAGGAAGCAGATATGGGCCAAGTGGTCCAGTACTTGAGGGCGGGTACTTCTTTGTCTCTTCCTAGAGAGTACCGTAGGCTTTTCCCGGAGACAATGCCGAGGGGAGACAATTTTATGGATTTCTGAAGGGGTCTCGGCTGGCCAGGTCTGTCCTAGAAGCCTTTAGTATTAAGTGCATGGAAACCCAATGTTGATTTTATATGTAGCAACATGATCCAACTTAGTGTTGTCAGCTGCAAGACAGAAAAAAGGAGGTTAAAAGGGCCTACCCGTAAAAGGCCGTAATTAACCCGTAAAACACCACTTTTGACCCGTAAAAGAAAACCCTAAAAAGCTGACCCGTAAATACCCCGTACAAAACCCATAAATACCCCGTAAAAAACCCATATAATTTTATGGGTCAAAACCAGAAAACCGGGTTTTTTAGGTCCCCAAATCTGACATACTCCAACATGATTTGTTGAGCCCAAGTAAGATGGAACCTGGACAGTTAGCCCCCCAAAGCAAATTCGACTTGAAATTCGGGGTCTCGCGGTGCGTGATACATGCGCTTGCTGGCCCACATTTCTGCACATGCAACTTGACGGGGAAAACCCTTCTGGATATCATTGTTTGAAGGACCTCGAGTGCTGTGTGCCCACATGTCAATTAAGTTTCTAACAGCTGAGGAGCGCATGTCCTTTGATCCTGAATGAAAAAATTGGAAAGTCAATTCCCTTACTACCTGGTTGAGGTTTATAACTATAATGTCCTCAAGGTGGATCTAAATACGGGGGTCACTACATATGAACCTATCCAAGCAATGCATGGTCCCCTGTAACAAAAGGTTCCGCCCAAGATGCTATAAAGATCATAGAACAATCAGCATTTCTTGACGGACCTCTGCCTAATAAGATGAAAGCATCGATCCTGTGTACTTGTATACAGCTATAGGCCTAGGGCAATGCAAATTGTTTTCTGTATATAATCTATCTCATGACTATACGCCTCTTTCGACAACCTGTTTCCGAAGACATCTGAGCAGTGTGCAGCTGTGTGAGGAGTTGTGCTTGCCTCACGCGTTACAGGGTTTTGCTTAGTTTGGGGGAGCCTCTTGAGGTGGGGTAGCTGCCCTTTTGTGCTGATGCCTGGGGAAAGATCACCCCTTAGCCTTCCTTCCCGCAAGTGGTCTTGTGGGAGCCTGTTGGAGGGAATGAATGTGATCATCGAAGATGCTACAAACCATGCTGGCCAGTCCGCTGAGCTGGATAAAGCCCTTCTTTCCAACCTGGAGGCCACAGACTTGTAAACCACGGCAGTATCCATACATTCTTGCCCACTACTTGCTGTCTACGAGGGAAAACTATAGTAAACAAATTATATCCCGTAAACACTTTCCCAATGTGAATTTTGCTTGAACCATGAACCATGCAACTGGGACGATTAGGTATGTAACAAAGCTCCCCATGCCCACCCCAATTTTTTTGCCCGCAGGCTATGGAGAAGATGCTTTTGGCCGACCCCGATGCGTTCCTGGACGCCAGCCTGCAATACTCCAATATAGCTACGCGTGTTTTCGGTGACCCTTTTCGAACCCACCTCATGTGAGCCTGCATCAGGATACCTACGAAGATACGATGTTGGCCCGTGGTGCTTCCATGACTTCCCTGGAAACGCAGCCAGCGCCTTGCCTTATAATACTTCCGAAGCTGATTGAATATAATCCCTGCGTATGATGCCCCTCAAGCCCCGTTGCTCGAATCAAACCTAGGCTACGGAGACCCAGCTTCAGAAAGCAGGCCTCCTGGCTCCAGCTGAAGGTTCGACCACAACCCCGACCTCGAGCGCGGAGAAGTTTACTTCGGGTTCTTCGGGTAAAGTGCCAAGCGAACTCGCTGAAGAAGAGAAGGAGACAGGGTTGGGCTCAATCAGGGCGTCACAATTATGTAGACGAACGCAATTCATACAAGACATGGGATCTATAGCGCTGCAAAGTTTGGGGAGTTTCTGGGGTCACAGGACAAATTGGCGGAGAAGTCCAATGCAATGAAATTGGCCCTCAAGAATGCGGCGGAGACTCCTAGCCCGGCATCACCAGCTACTGCTGCAAATGAACCTGCTGCCCCAGCTGCCACTAGCCATTCAAAATAGTCTTTCCTCGGATCACTCTTTACAACAATTACTCGACCCATCCTGTGTTTACGTGAACTCAGGCAAGTGCTGCGCCATCGAATACCAGCTCGAATGGTCCTTCGGTAGCAGCTGCAAGGGGGAGACTTAGAAGGTACTGCGAGGAAAAAGCTGGTGGGAAACTTCAAGTGCCTCGCTGGCTCCATCTCAAGTGGAAGAATGACCAGCAGGGGCTGCTCAAACTTTGGCAAGACTGTGGCATGGACAAGGACACTCGATCGGCTTTATGTGCAGTCTTCAGCATACATGCAATTCCTACACCATGCAGCATTTAGGGAACTGTGCGTGTACTTTGTGTTACACAAAGTAGGACAAGTTCGTGAAGACGGTCGAGAAAGTTCATCGGCAAATTAACAGCCACAAGCTTACCATCGAAGAAGGATGGTTCAGTGAGATTGACATGGAGATTGTTTTGAAATGGTCGGAGCACCTTGGCGTCTCTAACTAGGCAATCGATCTAGACTGCACGTGTACGGTGTTGCTCTTTGTGAATGTCTGCTTCATCGGCAGTCCTCCAATCAAGATTCTTCAGGAAACGGCGCAAGGGCGCCATAAAGCTCTGCGAGCAGGATCCTGACAACTTGATCCAGCCGCGTGCTTGCGCTGGATTGCTGGGATTTTGTCGGTGTTATAGGGTATATATGCCCCGCATTTGCTGCGTGCTGGTGACTGCGATTAAAGGGTTCTAGCAATTAAGTACTTATATGGCCCCCACAATGAACCTATATAGTGGTCGCTTTACTTGTATATACATATAGAACCTGATGGCAGGAGCAATTGGGAAACCGTGGGAAATCTTTGTTTTGAAATCACTTAGTCCACTCGAGAATCAGGGATGGTCCAGCAATGATGTGTGTGTGTGGGAGTATATAATTAATTAAGACGTTGGAGTCAATATCTATAATGTGGCTGCATATTAAGCTAGCGTATCCTACCGTGAGAATGGACACATGTTCACTTGAGTTACTGTGTTGGAACATAGGAGTCGATCTTAGCGAGTGTCATACTACGGGCCCAAGTAAAGTGCAATAAACGATCGAGCTGCCTATCTAGCAATGCAACATCGCAGACTCTGAGGGTCAATCCTTATGATGGCGAGAAGGAGTACTGGGTCAAGACGCGTGTCACGGGGAAAAGGGAGGCTGAACAGACGGAGGAAATGATCCGTCGCGAAGTTGAGGATGACCAGGACTACCAGATTTGATTCGATTCTGCCTGAAGAACATGGCCCTGCACATAAACTAGATTTGGAATAAGCCCTGCATGAACAAATTCATCAGCTTGTGTAGTACGGCCCACTTTGGAATAGTGATGGTTCTCGCAGGACTCCAATCCCCTGAATATGGACGGCGTGAAGAATGCCAAGAATGACCTCGAGAAATGGGCCAACCGAACGAACTCCATGAATACCAAGCAAGCCGTGCAAGATGTGAGCCAGGCTGCGTGGCAACAATTACCCCAGAAAGCCTATATAGCATTTCTATGCGCCTGTATAGCCTGTACGGATATCCTATACCCTTCACACCCTTGATACACTTTCCTCAGAAATCTTACCATCATAATATTATACGTCAATTTGCTATAGTGTCCTTGTCAGGGAATGGCAACATCCACGGCCCAGCAGAAGTTTATGGACGCCCTGCTTGCCAAATGCTCCAAAATCCGTGGATTGATGAATGACCTTCGAAAGAACTACGAAGACGACAGGGCCCGCATGTACTTAAGCTGCAGTTCAGACCCCACTTTCAACATATAAGCTTAAGCAGATTCCTGGCTGTGTAAGGTCCGAGCAGACCCTCGAGAAGCAGGTCAGCTCCATGGAGGCCTTCTATGACGAGCTCAATATTTTGAAGGCAAAGGCTGAGCGTGATGGCTGGACTGATCAGTTTCCCAACTGCATTCTCGTATGGTACCCGGATTCGGTAGATAAGTCGAATTGACTGCCCCAGTCTTATAAGCCAGGCCCCTCAAATCATCCTATTAACTTAATTGGATATAGCCCATGTAGCTCAGGTACAAGACGCAGTCTGAGGAGACCATGAACAAGGCCACGTTTGCGTTGCTCGACAGCGACTTACACTGCTCAGGGTTCTCTGAAAGAGGGATCGAGGATTTAGTATAGAACGTATATAGGTTTTTTCCTTCGAACATGCAAGCTAATTTTAGGGTCCAACCTCAGGAGTTCGAAGGCGATGTCCCACGACAGCAAAATCCGGTCTGCGCCCTTTACACGACTTAATTTACTAGCTCATGCATGTAGCCCAGTACTGGAGCATGTGCGAATGCATTAATTCTCCATACTAACCTGAGGGCAGCCAAGAACTTCTTCAACAAAAAGCCGAAGATCGAGACTTCCAACTGATTGCGGGATCATTTTCTGATCCGTCATTGCTGCCAAATTCAACGTGTGTAGGGTCTAAGTGGAAATACCCACTTGCCATAGGGTGTGAACCCAGCGTGATATGATCATGGCTGGACCAAATGCGTGCGTCTGAAATGTGACTTATTTTGCTTAGCAGGGATGCCTACGCACCCATCCGAAATGCGCCACACCCCTGCCCCCCTTCAAGAAAGATCGAAGAAAACCCTTTTGCGCTATCAACTTATGCAGAACCTGTGTTCTTATTCAGCCAGGCGCCGGACCTCTGGTGAAGCAGTTGGCCGCCAACATTGGCGATGGGGTCGGGGTCTTACGTGGGGCATCCTACACGCCTACGATGTAATTATAATTTAATGCGCTATGTAGGGATTGTGGGGTACACGGGTTTGCCTAGAAAAACGAGCTGGAGTGTGCCCTTGTCTACTTCCAGATTAATCTGGTCATCTCTTCACGACCAATTTCAGTCATGGCTCGAGCTTCTGTTTACAGTATAGGAGAACCACATAATGGGAGAAAAATCATGCACCATCTACAACTAGAATCGTCTCTCTTGCCATCAACACGAACACAGTTTGATGAGCTGCCCTGCAGGTATAGAAACATGAGCTGAGCATGTTGGGTAAGCGCCGCTGATCCAATATGAAGCTGCCATGTCGGATTCGCAGGATGAATGGCTTGTGGAGCTACTCACCTGCCACCGCCCAGTCTCCTGCTACAATGAATTGTGTTGTCGAACCCACCCTCTATACTGAATTTTTCAAAACCCTGGAGTCGACCCCATCTCTATATAACCCCACTCAGGATCCAGTTGTATGATATATACCAATATTGCCTTAAATAATGTCTACACGACCCCTATTTTCAAAAATTCCTGAAACCATTCGTCAGGCTACGCGGACAACTACTCCTGGATTGGCTTCAGACTTGCCGAGACTGCACACATCTTGCCAGGCAACTTTCAGACCCCTCCCAAACGAGGATCTGCAGGGAAAGCCGAAGAGACACAAAATAAATCGAGAAGCAGACGTGCCGAAAAACCTTGCATTCCTACCGAGAGCTCACACTGTCTTTCATGCGATCCACGAGGACTCACAAATCACAATGCAGTTGCCTCCTGATGGTGCTACATCTGGGAAAATCATCCTGTGCGCTTCTACAACTTTTGAAAAGTTGCTGGAGAAACACAAGCCGATGAAGTTCATGTTTGGGTTTACGCATGACCCCGTTTTTAGGTATCGGAATTCGAAGTATGGGTACATACGCGGAAGAAATTCTTTCCAACAAATGGTCGTGCTGTACTCTTCGGCAGAATCTGTTGGGCCAGCTTTTTTGGAAGCTGTATTGATAGACAAGTATGGCGGTGTCTTGAAGTTTCTTTCAGCATGTTTTACAATTTGAGTTGGCAGTTTAAATTGACATACACACAAATTGCAGTTTCTTTCTCGCAGCTACGGTTAACAAGAGCTGAGGCACGCATGGCTGCCACAATGTCCGCTTGGGTGGGGACACAACGCCTGAGGGAGACCGCGCAAAGGAGGGCCCGTTTTTCACATACCTTGTGTATACTTCTTATAAGACTCCGCCTCGCAGCCAAATTAGTGATGTAGAAAGGTGTGTTCCTGTGTAATTGCACACATGGGTAAAGGAAGCAGCAAAATGCGGTTTCCAAATTCACATACGCGCAAAGCAAACATTGCCCCTGGAAGAAAAAATACACTGAAGCAGCGCTGAACCTTTTGATGGTGTCTGCGGATGTTGCAAGAGTAGTTCCGCTGATCGCATTGCGCAAATTTGATAAATCATTAGTTGCAAGCGCCTTGCCGAGGCCACCTGCGTCTCCATGATCCAGACAGCGCGTGCCGCAGAAGAGGAAATGCAAACAGCTACTCCGGCTTCTGTGCAAAGGTGGGCAGCATGTGGGCTTTCTAACTCAGAGCGTGATGTGCAAAGGGTTGTCAAATCCCAGGGCCTGGCTTTGCCAATCCCCCTTACCAGCATTACTGCGCAGAACAAAACCTTCCCCTTCATCCGGTCAGTTGATTGGTTGAATTTTCTGGTTACCGAAGCTGAGCAGTGGCACCGTTTGGCAGGGCTGGAGAATCATGCGCCTGGCAAGCCTGAAAGGGTCTGGTCATCTTTCTGGGCAAAGTTTCGGGTGCTGGAGCCTGACCATGACATATTTACCAGGCTGAATGAAGAGGAGCTGTCGCGCACGGCAGCCTGCTATTTTCATCTAGATGAAGGACGAGGTCTCAAACGGACTGCTGTGATGATTATGTCTTTCCACAGTGCACTGGGATTTGGTTTCAGCAGGCAGGGGCCAGCAGGCAAAAAGAGAAAGCGCGAAGATGGCCGAATTTCTTTGCGCGTCAATTATGTGGGTGCAACACTGACAAACAGGTTTTTGCTTGCTGTCATACCGAAGAAATATTATGAGAAGACGCCTCTTGTGTTGAATGATGTTTTGGATCTGGTTGGCAAGGGCTTTGCCGAGTGTTTTGAGGAGGGAGTGGTGGCTCGCGATGGCCGCCGTCTGCGACTTTGCATTCTTGGTGTCAAGGCTGATTGGCCCGCGCAAGTCCGTTGCGCTGGTTTGATTAGGTCATACAACCATGGCCCAAAGCGAAAACAGTCAAAGACGGCAAATCAAGGAGTTTGTCACCTCTGTGAAGCAGGGTCTCCAGGGATACCATTTGAAGAGATTGGGTCCCAGCAACCACTGTGGGCGTACACTTGTGGTGCCAGCTTGCCTTGGCATCGGACTCCAGAGCTACTACGGCACCTACCTCACAATCCGGTGTACCCAGCAAGTTTTTTTTGTATAGACCCTTGGCACACGGTGCATATGGGCATCGGAAAGTCATTTATCAGCTGCTCTATGACCTTGGTGCTTCATCTTTTACCTGGTAGAGGTATACCGAGCAAACTGGAAAGCCTGACGGCTAGCTATCATGCCTGGTGCAAGAGAAAAGGCACATCTCCGTTTATAACCCGCATCACCAAAGACACGCTGACCTGGAAGAAAATTCAGGATGAACCTGCGGGTGCATGGAACAAAGGAAACTTGACAAGCCTTTTCTGCCGATGGTTTGAAGATTTTTGCAACGAGCACTCGGGAAGTATTGAAGCAGGCTCAATGCTGCAGCATGCAGCGCAGGCAGCTGGTTTGTTGAATAATTTTCTTCGAGCACTTTACAAAGCAAATGCTTTCGTTCCAGGGGAGATGGCGATCGACATAGCAAATGATGGTCGAGGCTTTCTGTGCTTGTACCGGACACTCGCGGAGCAAGCTTTTAGCGAAAAGAGACCATTGTATCCGCTGCTTCCGAAAACTCACAGCATGGATCACATCGTGCTGACCCTAGCGCAGCAGGGCAGGATCAAAGGTTTCGCGCTCAACCCGCTAATCCTAGGAAATCAGATGGAGGAAGACTTTATAGGACGTCCGAGTAGGATCACCCGACGCGTCTCACCACGTTTGCCGGCAACTCGTTCCCTGCAGCGCTATCTGATAGCCGCGCGAAGGGCTTGGGTGAAGGCTGGCATGATACGGTAATCGGGATGAGAAAATTTTACAAGGAGTATAGAATTTAGACACACATAGGGATTTTTGTCTTCAGCGATCTTTATTCGAAAGACCGTATCAGGGGCCTCATGGCAGTGCACATGCGAGGGGGGCATGCAAAAGACCGTGGGCAGTGGAATCCAACATACAAGCGTGCAGACCCAAGATTATCAGGCAATGGCATCTTCAGGAAATACCCGGTTTCCAGACAGCAACCCATAAAAATCCTCAT
>CAJNIZ010005102.1:99628-120331 GCA_905231905.1 Symbiodinium pilosum | reverse complement strand
GTTTAGGATCTAGAGTTTAGGTGTTTAGGGTTTAGGATCTAGGGTTTAGGGTTCAGGATCTAGGGCATAGGGTTTGGGATCTAGGGTTCAGCTACTACCTGGGAGTTCGCGTTGAAGAAAAGATCGGGAACAGCTGAGGCTGCTTTAGCCTTGTCTTGGGACTAGCGCTTACGCAAGTAGGGTTTGGGCTGCCGGGACAGCAGAGTAGATCTGGGGGGGGGGGCTTAGGTTAAAGTGACTCTTCCGCAAATGAAGTTCCTAGTTCAGAATGCTCATGATGTTTGCTGTGTCCCCGACACTTGCTGTGTCCACGGAGGAGTATGATCTTCGTGCTGCTCATATTTGTTTCTTTCTATCTCAGCGTTGGGGGCGAAGGGGTCAAGGACAACTGGCAGATTATCGATGCTGCCAACCCCAAACCCCAAACCCTACTGAAACCCAACACGATTTTGCCGGCAGAGCTCAGAGGAGAAACACAAAACAAGACAAGACCATTCTAGCGATTGGCGGCCTTTTGGAGGGGCTATATGTATGTTTAAGGTTTAGGGATATTACCCCCAATAATGGAGAATCACATGGAAAAGAACATGGACAATGAAAAGGAAACTGGTATTATGTAGGGGTTTCTAGTCTAAACTCCTAGTATCAATAATCGTCCCCTATAGAATCCCCTATAAAACCACCTTTTAGGAGTTTAGACTATAGTTCATGTAAGCAGGTCGTTCCAACTTGCATAGAGATACTTCTTCGGCGCGAATTGGATGGCAACGAAGTTACTGGAAGGAACACCATCGATGCCTCAACTTACAGGCGTTTAGGGAGGAAAGAGTTGGGGAGTTGATCTCTGTAAGTTACTAGTGGTTGGTAGGGATTATATATACATATGAGCTACAGACTAAATTTAGGTTGGGGGGGACCTATAGGGGACTATATAAGATTTTGGGGGGACCTATTAAGGGATATACTACAAATTTAGTCCAGAGCTCTTAGATATATATATATATATCTAATTCGGATTCTGCAATGATTGCATTCCTTTATTCCCTGCTAACCACCAGTATGATAAGGATTCGGGCTTAGGGTTTAGGGCTCATCCCTACAATGACACCCTATATATTCCCCTACAGTGGCCCCTGTATTCATGCAGACACTGCTTTTCCATGTTTCTGTTCCCACGGGCCTGGGGATGTCAAGAACCAGGGAAGGAGCCATACTGGAGGCCCACAGTAGGCACCTACATAATTACCACTATCAATTTTGAGGTTTATTTGAAGGACCCTACGGCATGATTACACAAGGAACCTGAGACAATAACATTGGTAGTTATTCAGGACAGCTTTAAGCGGGGGATTGGCAACAAAGGCGCAGCCATCGCCGAAGAGGCAATGACAACATGAACAGGTGATGGAAACACACACACACACACACAGCGTGAAGTGCCTTGCCCTGACCACTCCCCATAGCATAATCTAGCCCTTGTTGGGGATGTCAACAATGGAGGTCTCTTTCTAAGTAATCTAGGCAATACGGGCCGCGTTCTAATGAGAAAAGTTGGATTTTGACAGCCGACCCATTATTGATGTCAAAGGCCAGCCTCGTAAATGTTTGGGAGGTCTAGGCATTTTCCAGGTAAGCTAACACGGGGATATCCTGTCATGACGGCCTCCTAGCTCAACGTGTGCTATCCGAAATGGGAGAACATGAGCCTCTAAACCCTAAACTCCTAAACCCTAAGCCCTAAACCCTAGCCCCCCAAACCCTCAACCTTAAACTCCTTAACCCTAAACCCATGAGGAGGGAGACGAATAGATGACCGACCAATCCCGGAACCCTAAACCTTCGGGTTTGGGGCTTTGGGTTTAGGAGTTGGGGTTTAGGGTTTAGGGTTTGGGGTTTAGGGTTTGGGGCTTAGGGAAACCCTCAGCCTGAACGCCAAAAAAACCATATGCTCCCTCTAGAACCCTCTTCAAAACTCCCATATATGTCCAAGGAAATCACCACAAGGGAGCTTCTCAAAATCGATGTATAGGGACCCACATATGAGCTATAGTCTAAACTCCTAGTATCCCCCTTAATAACCCCTATAGTAGTCCCATATATAATCCCCTATATAACCCCTTTAAGGAGTTTAGACTATAGCTCATATAGGGGCAACAAATTGATTGCGGCAGAGTCCTATAAACAGCGGGGGCTCTGAGCTTTGAACATCTGGGTTTAGGGTTTAGGGTTTAGGGTTAGGGTGCCTCCCATTTCGAGACACTTCCAATCTTGCGGAGGAACCTACGGCAGGATAGTGATGCTGGAAGAGGATATCGCGCTTGGACGCGAATGCTTCCCAAATCTCCTCCAAAGGAGTTTTGGTTTGTCTGTAATTCCCTTTCATTTATTTAATTAAAATACGATTTCAATACTTCCTTAGAGTTATACTTACACTAAACCCTAAACCCTATAATGCTGGGGAGGTTTGGTATTGTGGGGTTTAGATGCGCTTGGGGGGGTATAGGTGGGGTACTGGTTTAGGCTTAGGGTACTGCCCCCACCCATTAACAGTCCATAATAGGGGGTCATGTTAAGGGCTACATAGAATCGTACTACTAATTTCATGCTAACTGTTAATGAGTTTCGGCAGTACCCAAGGTTATGGAGGCTTTTGAGGATTTTTGTTTAGAGGTTCAGCCTTGAGCATCCTGGGGATTGTTGGTATAGAGGTTTAGGTTTTTGGGCTTTCGGGTCTAGGGCTTAGGGTTTCGGGCATGGGGACGCTGTCCGTATCGTGTCTTTGATAAAGATGTAGGGCTTTGTGATATAAACGCAATAATGGAGAATCCACTGGAAACGAACATGGAAATGACATGGAAACTACTATTAACAGGGTCTATGTTTTTGGGCCCACTTATGGTTCCTTGGCTATAAGTAGATGGCAGCCCCCAATCAACTTGAACCCCTAAACCCTGCTCTCGAAAGGGTGAACCCTGGACTCTAAACCCTAAGCCCTAAACCCTAGACCAAGCCCCGCGCCAATGGCCTTCTCTTTGGAAGTAGTGGTCATGTACTGCACGGACAAAGGAAGGCCATTGTTGGCAATTTGCTGTTCCAAGATTCCTGAGACTGAACCCTGAACCCTAAACCCTAATCTAGGGTCTGGGGTTTGTAGGTATCTTTTGGTTTAAGGTGTTTAGGGTTTAAGGGTTGGGTCTAGGGTACCCCGGAATGCTAAACACTGAAAACCCCAAGCCCCTGATTCAAATCCCCAACCCAGCATCCATGGGGAATGTACAGAATGCTGGCGAACAATTGCTGACACAGTGCAAAGTCGTTAGCAGAGAATGTTTACCAAAGGTACACAGATTGGGCTTACATTACTTATTGATTACAAGCCGAAAATGACATAATACTTGCTACAGCCTATGTCGTAGTGGGGCTCAAGATTTGACCTTTGGAGGCTCTTTAGGACATGTGAAGATTTTTTCGTGGCTGAAACCAGTTAAGAATATATCTTCGTGTTAAAAACATTTGCCCACAGAGGGTTTCCATACTCTACCCTAAACCCTGGACCTTATACCCTATACTGACTCCAAATTAATATATCTAAGCCCTAAACCCTAAGCTGGGTCACAGCATCGAGCTTTGAATCCAGGGTTGTCAAATGAAAGCTGATACTTAAAGCATAGGGTTTAAGCTTCAAGGAGTTGTGGGTGTGAGGTGCAGAGCCTAAACCCTATGTAAACCCTATGTAAACCCTATGGCCCTATGTAAACCCTAGAACCTAAAACCGAGGCGTTGAATCCCTAAACCCAAGGCTGAGGAACCGGGGTTTAGGGGCTATAGGCTGTAGGGTTTAGGGTTTAGGGTTTAGGGTTCGCTTAAGGTTGAGGGCCTAGGGCTTAGGGTTTAAGGTTCTAGGGTTTCAGAGTTTAGGGTTGAATCAGGCAAGCACCCGGCCAAGGCACCTTGGGTGTAGTGCGTATAGTCGTGAACGACTTGTCCCAAACCTCACTTGAGCTATAGAGTTTAAACTCCTTAAAGGGGGGGTTATGTAGGGGATTATATAGGGGGACTATTACAAGGGTGATTAAGGGGATTCCCCAGCGAGATCCAAGTTCATAATAATCATACTAGTATTAGTACTAATCTCACTAACCACAATGATAATAGTAATCAGAATAGTTGTGATGATGGTGAAAATAATCAGAATAATTCTAAGATGAAAGGCTACAAAGTTGAGAAGGAAGCAATCATCATTATGTGGAGAATCCCTGCGTAGTCCATCCGTCTAGAAACTCTCATTCAGCGCACTTCTTATGCACCATAGATATGATGAGCCATTGTTTGAAGTATCCCCACTTGGGACAGCCAACAGCCAGAAGAACTTTATATGCTTATAGGAACGCGTGTTATAATGATAGGAGTCCCACTATAGTAAGGACCCATAGTATACTCAATGCTGAAGGAATTTCCCTAAACCCTAACCCCTAAACTCTAAACTCCACAGCCTAAACCCTAAACCCTAAGCCCCAAACCCTAAGCCCTAAACTCAAAAACCTAAACCCCCGAACCTACACACCATTTTGGTACCTGGACCCTCTGGTTTTCCAAAAGAGAAGCATCGCATCGTCCGGTCTCTACAAGCCGGGGGCTGCCAGGTGAAGTCAGTGCAGTTGAACTCTGGGTCTGTGCACAAACCTGGCGGTTTAGGGCTAAGGATTTAGGGTTCAGGGTTTAGGATTAAGGGTTTAGGGTTAACAGTTTAGGGTATAGGATTAAGGGTTGAAGGCTAAGGGATTATCAGGGGTATAGGACACTTTAGAGTTTAGGGCCTAGGGTTTTCAGCGGAGTAGGGATTGATCGGATTGCTTCGGGTTTCCTAGACATTGTGAGAATACTAATAGTAATAATAATAGCGGTAATGGTATTCTTAATGAGAACAAATAGCTTTAAAAATAGCAATGACGGTACTGGTAATACTAAATTGTTAACCGCGCCTCCGTGCTTAAAACTTAGCCTTTCTTTGGAAGGGGGCGGCTCAACTTAAATGGCTGTAGACATTGAAAAGCTGGGAGCGAATATTAGTGGTTGCTTCTTAGCCGTCACAATACTGACAACGACAGTAGTCGGAGGTCTATAGTCCTGCGCTAAGACCCTAAATCAAAGAACTATATCCTCAACCCTAAGCCCCAAAGCGCGATCTTAAACCCTAAGCCCTAAACCTTAAGCCCAAAGCCCAAAACCCAAAGCCCGGAGCACGAAGCCTGTAGGATCGGCGGCAGCCTCGCCAGCTTGCAGCTCTTGCCTAGCAAAGAGCCATTGAAGCCGCGGGGTCTGCAAATACCTGGAAGCAGTTCCAACACAAAGGGTGTGGATATCTAAATGGAAGGTTCCCAAAATAGGGGTACCATTTTGGGGGTCCCTAGAATAAAGATTATCGTATTTTTGGGTTTATAATGGGGCCCGTTCATTTTGGGAAACTACCATATGATCATTTATATAAACTAATTTCAATCTAAGCTCCGCAAAGGGGGGTTATACAGGGGATTATATAGAAAATATTATAGGCTTTATCAAGACGGACACTAGGAGTTTGGACTATAGACTAAAGCTCATATGAGCCACAGTCAACATTTCTTTTCTAATCGAATCATCGGACATGTACTCTTGTTGGATACTGAACTACCAAGGGACCCGGACTCCATGCAATGGTCCCTTGGTAACTCTAACATTGACAGTAACTCATATAACATTTTCTTAAAGCCCGAAAAATGTTCTTCTATACAGGTGGTTTGGAGCCTGCGTACAGGTACATATAAAGTACAAGGTCACTTTTTAAACTTATGTCGTGCGAAGCTCTCGCCAAAAAAAAGACGGTGCGAAGCTCTCGCCAAAAAGAAGACGGGTTTGGTAAGTTCAGGGCTTGCTGGATTGTAGGTGTGAATAGTTTCTGCCTCCAGAATTTAAGGCTCCAAGATCGAAACAATAGTTTCCATACAAACTAACGTTTTGCTGTCGTCTTGCTGCTTTGAAGGTTTGTGGCTCACTTCTGCCCAGACCATTCCTGCGTAAGGGCTGTTTAAGGATTATTGAGTTTGGTAGGGAACCCATGAAACAAGTAGCCCAATTTAGCTCCGGATGCTGGTAGAACTCCGCCTCGGGAAACCGATCCACGGTATGCTTGAGCGTATAAAGGCCACCTCGCGTCTTGTTCGTAGGAAATTAAGGAATGGAAGAGAAAGTGATAGGAAAACCCAAAGAGGCCCATATAGCCTAAGCCCGAAACCAAGTGAGGGGTCGCTGTCGTCAAGCGACAGGCCCGGAACGCTGACCGAGGGCTCACAGCCCGAGCGCATGGCAGAATGGACGGGTCGCAGAGAGGTGAAGGAACAGCTTGACCTCCTTAACTCGCACAGGCCAGCCCGCAAGCCGTGCTCACCCCGCCAGGAGGGGATCTCACTGGGGGCTTTTGGCTCGCAGCAGGAGAGCCTCCTCCCTCACGGCGCAGGACAGGCTGCAGAGCCCCAAGGCAATTGTCATCTTTCATGTGGCAGAAGGCTGGAAGTGCAAACTGGGTCGGCTGCGGCTGTCAAACTGTGGGCCACCCCCTACAGTGTGAAAGATGGCCTCAGAAGGCACCAAATGTGACAGCAACACTATTGTATTACGCCCCTAAGCAAAAGCTGGGACCCCTGTCTAATGAGCATTTTTCCCACCATGATGTTCTTGAAAACGAGCACGGACGAAGGCGTCCATATAGCAGGAGATGAGCATGTTACTCAATGTTATGATGCGTGGGAGCCATCGGACTCGCTCGATCTCTTTGCAGACTTTGCTCCTCGTCCTAGTGCGCGTGCCTGACAAAAGCTTGAACCCGAGGAGTATGAGGCTGCTGCAAGCTTCCTGAATATCCTTCCCCAGGTTGCTGGTCGCATTTCCCAAGCGGTTTGTTAAACTACTGCATTGACGTAGTACTTACTTCCAACACGTGCCACGGTGGATTTACCATGTTAAACAACTATTTGGCAATACTAAACTTCCAAGATCTCGCTGCTGATGCAGCAGTATGCTTCTAGCCCTTGCTCCGCAATCTCCAAGAGTGACGGGCGTGGTGACCAGGGCGCATGTCGACCATACTTTCCAGTGGCGTTCAAAAATAGGGTGGCCTCAATATGGACAACCAGCTTGCTCATGGAACTTTCGTGATACTAAAGCCATTCGGATTTCAAGTGGAGGCAGCTTGCGCATTGAAGACAAGCAAGGGCTTTCACTGTCACTGCAGGTAGGACACTCGTGGCGAAAACAAACTTTATCTTCCAGGCCAGAAAATCATTGCGCGTGGGACACAAATCTTGCGTGAAGCAATGACCAGCTACCGTGTACACATGACATAGACAGTGGAGTCTGCAACGTCGTTGCGCCGTCATGCTGCCATGAGGCACGACCTCAAGGCAAACCTGCGCAGCCCCGCGGCAATCGAGGCGATTGGAAGAACGCACAAATCCTCACATGAAAACAACAAAACTTAAACGAATGCCATAGACTTCAATGAGCCGTCAAGCCTCACAGTTTCTAGGATTGGGGCCTTATTCTGGGATGCAACCATGATCACGGTTGAACACCAAGCACCGCCATCCTGCATAAATAATGTGTCAAGCTGTCTCAGCCGAGGCACGTGCCAAATCCCTACATTGCTCCAGCCGGAAAAGGGCTGGGGCGGCTCAAACCCTTTCAATGAACCTGTAAACTGGCATATCCGATTAATGTGACGTTATCGAGAGTGTCATGCATCATGCACGCAAGCAGGAATCATTGAACCCTAATTGAATGTAGCGTGGGTTGGACCAGGGGCGCTTCATGCCCAAGTGCGCGACCTCGACGATACGCCCTGAACCCCAAACCCCAGGACTTATAGGACCTCAGAGCCTTAGCAAGGCCTGAGGGGGGTCTGTGGGAATCCATAGGATATAGTTATGGGCCTCCCCTTACATGGGGCCCCCGCAAAGATTCTTTGTTTCATTTGGAATTTTAAGGGGCTTACGGATTGATTACGGGGTAGAAAAATGTACGCTACTATCTAGGGTTGGTGGCTTAGGAAACAGGAAAAGAATAGAAACCAGTACATGTTGGAGATATGTAGGGACTACTATAGGGATCCACTACTCCATGCCCTACTAACAACCAATAAGCCACTGGCCGCAACAATGCTGTGAGTGTTAGACACCACAGCATTGCCGTTGCGAACCCATTCCTCTATCATCGCCTCCTTTCCTTGGCTGCTGCTGGGCTACGTAAGTATATATGACCAAAGCAGGAATGCTGTTTATGACAACAGGCATAGGGAATATAGGTCAAAACCTGGTTAGAACTGGATTCTTTTTCTACGTGTCTCCTGGAACCTCACTTCAGATTCAGAAATCTCCCGCGGGCCCATTTTTGGAATACAGGGCACGTAGAATCAACAACCTTGCAACCCTATGCCCTACTGCAAGGTAGAAGCCAAAGTAATAATCAATATCATCTTGAGGTGTATTTGTGAGGAACCCTTCACCATGACACTACACAAGACATCTAGGAACGCAAGTTTGGCAATTATTTAGGCTTCTGTAAATGCTAAACCCCAAACCCTATATTATTCCAGAAGTAAGCCCAGCTTCCACCCTGCCAGACCTCAAAGTTTGCATCGGCTTCCCCAAGGGCAACTGCTCTGAAATCATCGACAGGCCCCGTTTCTGGAACAATTCGCTCCTGGGTCTGTCAGTGGGCAAGCTGCCAAAAGATCATCTACATTTACATGAGTTAAAGATATTGGGGTTTAGGGTTTAGGGTTTACATGAGTTCAAAATATTGGGGTTTAATGTCTAAGGTGTGTAAGGCTGAGGGAAGATTTCTTACAAAGAAAAGTTTTCTTGCAATGCCGCAGGTACAACATCGTACATCAAGATTTCCTCTAGCAAGACGGCTGCAACCTCTGTCACCAACTGATGCCTGGTAGCTTCAAATACCGTGAAAAGTATGAATCCTAGAGGTCTTTAGACGGAGGGCTGCTTGATTTTTTCAAGTCCTCCCCTAAACAAACGCTCTCCGGGAAGAACGGCGCCCCAAAACCCAGAACCCTTGGAGGATCTAGAAAGTAGATCCCCCTGAAAGGTTCCTAGACACTACCCGATAAAGGCACGAGGTACCATATTTGGGGCTCCGGTGTCTAGATCCTCCCAGAGGTCTGGGAAAAGGAACCCTAAACCCTAAACATCAAATCTTGTTGAACCACGACCCAGATGCGAAGCCCAGTCTCTTTTGATGAGTTTCCTGGGATCGGTTTAGGGTTTAGGATAAGCTTCCTGGGATCTTGTTGGGATATTAAGCCTGAGGAGTTGGGGGGGCTTGGCTAGAAAACAGTTGTGTTCTATATCTATTTGCCTTTCACCCTAAACTCTGACTGTAAATCCCTAGACTCCAGCACTAACCCAAAGCCTACTAAACCCTCAACGCTGATCCCTAAATGCTGCATCCAAAACCCTATGCCCCAAACCCTAAACTCTTCAAAAGCAAGCCAAGTTTCAGGGTCTGCCCTTGTCTGGGTCTCCGCGGGATGTTGAGATTGCAGGCTGATGCGGATCTTACCTAACCACACGGTTAGGTTTCAGGGTTTAGGGTGTAGGGTTTGGGGTGTAGGGTTTAGGGTTCAAGGCTCAGGGTGTAGTGTTTGGGGCTTTGGGAGGCTCACAAACCAAACGCAACTTCTAGCAGTATTCTAAGGTCCGAACTCCTAACCATGGGCCTCTGATATAACACCCACCTGGGCTTGCAGGATCTTATAATCTTTGAAGGTACCTCAAGATCAAGGGCCCATACCAGCGGCAAATGGACATTAGAAGTAAATACTTGGAGGGTCAGGGGGACCTCGTAAGTGGGGAAAGTAACTGCGGTTACTATCTGGCAAATAGGGGTTACAAGTATACATAGTATGCTTACGAAGCACCCTGACCCTCCAAATGGGGATTGTGGTTTGGAGTGCTTCTGTTTGAGGGTCTGGGGTTAAGAGTTTCGGGCTCGCGTTTTCTGCATGAAGAAAGCAGGCTGTGGGAGTCAGGATTAGCTTCAGCTGTTGGTATTAGAGTTTGGAGTCTGAAGTTGAGGGTTTAGAGGTCTCTTGTCTCGGTTTTAGGGATAGTGGTCTGCTTTTAGGGATCGGGTCTATGAGACCTGCTTCTAGTGTTCGGGGTTCTTTCCAAGATGATACTACATAGATATGCAAAGGGCGCTGAAATCCATCCAAGTTTCCGGCAGCAGGACTAAACAAGCAACAGTCACAAGGCTGCATCTCGCCAACATGAGCTGTCGCCAGGTCACCGTGTTGCACCAAGGCCTATGCGGGTAACGTGCTTTCCTGCACCATGATTCGATCCGCACGGGCTTCAGGCAGGTGAGTCCATGCACCGCAGAGCAATCATTGATGTCAGGAGCTACCATACAGGGGTGACAATGACAAGAGGAACAATAGCTAACATGAATACAGTGATAATGAATACCAGGCGCAGTCTGATTCACCCCCAATCTCTTAACCGTAAACCTTTCAAACCTAAAGCTCAAAGCACCGGGAAGAGTGCTCTTGACACGGAAAACACATCAGAAGTTGGGCTCTTTTCCCGTTGATGGCGCTTAAGTTGACTCTGCTTGGCGAATTTCACTGTCAGCTGCGTCGAGCAGAACCGCCTTAGTGGGCACATCCTGTCCTAATTGGGCAATTGGGGTGCTCTTTGCATCCTAAACCCTAGGCAAAGCCCTATAGCATTCATTCTGAAGCAGCCAGCCCTTGCCAGAATCATGGAGACAGCGGCTGTGTCTACGCTGTAAATCCCAAGGCTTGAGACATCAACCCTATTCCTAGACCGTAACATCATGATCACTGGGGGTTTGGCGTCGTCCGCATCGCTGGCAATGGCCGCGTCTTGCACTTGAGCACCTGGCAGAGATTCTTTGGATGCTGACCCTGAACCCTTCACCCGCAACTATACAAGTCATCAAGGGCTTGTCGTGAAGGGGGTTTGTCCCAGAACCAACCCTTGGTTACAAGCCCATTGTCGCGCCAGGGTCGGCCAAGGCCTGCTACAAACCCGTATGCAGAGATCCTGTAGTAGATCTACAAAAAAATATACACGGAATTTATTCTCCGTGATGATCATGTTGGAAAAGGAGTCGCGATTACTACCATATACGTTGCAAGCCCCCCCGAACCATGGGGCTAGGACTTGCACAGGACGCAATGATGTAGTGGATGCAGGGAATCCCAAAACCCTGCACCCTAAACCCTGAATCGAGTCATTGAAGCAGAGGTGGAATTGCAGGAAGGCAGACTAATGGGAGACAAGGCCCTGGAAACCTGGTCATGGCTTTCTGCTCACATTTTAAGGTTCAGGGCTTAGGAGTTTAGGGGTTTAGGCCTAAACAACTCCCAACATCATCCTACTGGTGCTTAACGCGGAGTGAGGGAGTGAATATAGGTACCTTTATCTGGGTATATGTGGTGAGTACCGTCATCCATCATTTCTGCAGTGGCGTCCGTTTACCCTAAACCCTAAACCCTAAAAACTGTGGGGAGTATATACAGATTATTATAAGGATCCACTCCTGCACTCGCCCTGAAGCACCTGTAAGACATTTTGGGTTGAGGTAGCCTCTGCAGTACTTGCACAAGGAATCTGCTGAATCACAAGATTGGTTTGGGTTTAGGGTTTAGGTCTTAGGGGTTTAATTGATTGAAGAGGTTAAGACATTTGTCATACAACTAAGCTAGATCCAATATTTCCTTTACAGTGAAGTCAACGCACATGAGTTCCTATGAGGGCTATTCGTGATTTCATACTATGCAATAAGCTACCAAAGGGATCCCTACGTCCACCCTGAAAGGTCCCGTGGTAAGCCCAATATCGACAGTAGCCTGTATAGGCTACAGTGTCTCCGAGGCGGTGAAAGGTACCCGTCTTCCACTTGATGTGAGTTTAGGGTTTAGGGCTTAGGTTTTGGCTCTTTAGCGCTTATTCTCCCTCAATGGACCTGTGTTACGGGAGAATCTAAGAGGGTATGCGTGTGATACCAAAACTCATGCATCACCTTGAGCACCCTTGAACATGGAAATTATGGTACAATATCATAATCAGGTCTAGCAGGAGTTTAACCTAAACCCTAAACCCTAAACCGCCAACACAAGGGGTGGGGTGGGATGTTTCCAACCCAAAGTCCCAAACTCTTAGCCCTAAACCCGAAGTCAGGGTAGGGAAGCCCCTCAACTTGTCCAGCTAGGCTGATATTGGCATAGATTCCACCTAAAAAACATTGGGACTTCTGAAAATAAGGGTGCCTTCAGGGGCCCGTAGGGATGTATGGGGTTTTCCGCACATTAGGGGTACCTTCGTGGGGTCCCTATAATAAGAAATATAGCATTTTGGGGTACCACAGGTGTAGGGATTGCTAGAAGCAACTCTCACATCATGCTTGCGATGCGCAATGAACGGACTCGGTCCTGAGTTCTTACATTCACTCAGGACTCGTAGGTTTCCCCAAATGATGGCCGTCCTTTTGATCTGACACCCCCGTTTTTAAATCACGCCTTTCAGGAGTTTAGACTATGATGCATATGGCCTCGATTGAGCTTCCAGGCTGGTAGTGTTGGGAGACGGTAAGAGATCGGGGAGCTTGAAGCTCTTTTGCCGCCTGCTGCTGACACCCCACTCAGAAACAGTTCAATAATAACTATGATATGAATATGTAGTATCCTCAATACTTTCCCTATTATAGACTGTTATGTAGCACTGCTATCTAAGCCATGTATCATGCCCGTATCCTGCCTGCCATCCTCCGAACACAGTCCAGTTGCAGACCCTAAACCCTAAACCCTAAATAGTAGCTTCCATTTGCTTTTCCATTATCCCTATATATTTCGTTATCCCTGCATCATCCTTACAAAGCCAGAACCCCCGGCCGGCGCCTTGAGCAAACGTCGCGGGGTCTTCTCCCATTTGTCGGAGCAGGCCCTTGCAACATGGAGCTTTGATTCAAGCCCAAACCCTAAACCCTAAACCCAAATAATTCCCGGAATGCAGAATCAAATGGAAAAGAACAGGGAAAATGAAATGGAGACTGGGGTTATAAAGGGGCCATCTACGGATCCAAGTGTACAAATATTACCTACATTGGGCCCTAAAGTCTGTAAAGATTACCTACATTGGGCTATTCGGATCCCTGTAAGCCCCTATAAGCTCCTAGTAGCCATTTCATGTTCCATTTGCTTTCCATCTGATTCTCAATTATTAGGACAATACCTTGGGCTAGTTGGCTCCCTAGAAAAAACCCTAAACCCCAAACTTGTTCAGCTGCTTGGCCTACATGCAGGGCTCCATGTCCAATGCGCGTTTGATGTTTGAGTTTTGGGACGGGTGTGGTGAGGCTGCGGGTGCTAAAGCCGAGCCATTCAAGTCCCATACTCTTAGATAATGGAAAATGAAATGGAAACTACTATATATGGAGTTATATTGGGGTTATGTTGGGACTACTATATAGAGTTATATGGGGCTATATTGGCATAATGGAAAATAAAATGGAAATTACTATATAGGGTTATATAGGGGTTATACTTCGGGCGTAGGGTTCAGGGCTTGGGGCTTAGTTTAGGGTTGGGGTCCCCCTACCCTGTCAATACAACATCGCGTGGTAGACTTCATAGGAAAGGACTTCGCGCAGCAGAAACATTCTCATGCAACTATCCTAACCTATCGGGGAGGTTAGTCTACTATCAGTTGGGTACAGTAACAGTTGGATAATGCATATAATATGGTTATATATAGCCCTTAATAGGACCTAATATAGACTGTTACTGGGGGGTGGGGGGGGGCAGTAACCAAACTATCAGCAGAAGAAGACTACATGGCAGAACGCCAAAACCTTTCAAACCCAGACTTCTGCAGCACTTCTGCAATAGCAAGTACCCAAACCTTCCTATGTAGTTCCCTTCTAGGTGGTGTATGCGAATTCCTTACCGAAACGACATAGAAAACCCTAACAGGAACTACATACTTGGATGCTCTTTTGACTTAGTAAGTCTACCTAGTATCCCACATAACGCCTAGTATAAGCCCCATAGCCCCTGTTACTAAGTCTTACTAAGTCAAGAGATCGTCCAAGTAAACCCTAAACCCTAAATCCTAAATCCGAAATCCTAAACCCTAAATCCAAAAGAAACTACACATGTAGGAGACCCTGGGTGTACGCACTGGAGTTTGGCCTCCACCCCGAAATAGGTATCGGGCGGGTACGTGTCGGCTGTGCCTGGCAGACGTATCGAGGCAACTGGACCCTGCAAAGCTTTTAAATCACACCCTAGGCTCCCAGCTACCTGAATAGTAGGTTACTGGGCTATGTAGCTATAGGGTATATGGAACCCTGTTCCCACTCTTTAGGTAGCTGGAAGCCCTGGGGACGGGTCCCTCTTGTAGGAATTGAGGGCTTCAGGGTGAGAGTTCACTGGATTTCTCATGATCATAGATGCCTCTTGGGATGGGCCTGAAATACGTTGGCGACTGTGTTTTGTGGTATGCAAAGACAAACCTAACACACACTCGTTTCCAGTTCAACTCAGGAGCCACTGATTAAACATCCGTCAAAAGTACAAGAAATTCCTTCCCATTTAGGGTTTAGGAATACTATCCCCAATAATAATATAGGGTTTAGGAATACTACCCCCAATAATAATGGAGAATCAAATGGACAGGAAAATAGCAGATGATACGGAAACACTAGGCTTGTATGGAGGTTTATAGGGCTTATCCTAACAACCCCACTCTCAATATAGTACTAGGGGGGGGGGGACGACGGGTTCTTGTGAGGGGATGCGATTATCATGTTGGCGCTCCGCGCATCGCGCAAACTGAACCCTTCCTGTTTGGTTTGGGTAGGTATGTGGGGGAGTATAATTCAACTGCCCATGATGGAAAACCAGCTGGAACGGACAAGGAGATGGAGATGAAAAGGAAAGTGGGTTTACGCCAGTGTCATATACAGGGATTATGGTAGAGCCCGAACCATTGCCAGTATAATTCTAGAACCATAATATTGAAGATCCTTCCCTAAAGCCCCTACATGAGTCCATATTCAAACCTAGTTGCCGTTGCATGGCTCACTGAATTTTCCCGTTTGGCTCTCCATTATTCCAAGTATTTAGGCACCTCCAACGCATAGATGCCAAGGCATGCACTTTCTCTGAACTCATCCAGCTCGGAGTCTTGTAGCAAGCAGTCATCCAGAATCCTTGCGCTCGCTTCATCCCCTCCCAATTATGATAACCCCCAATATAGTACAAGGATAAATTTTAGGGTTTAGGGTTTTGGGGGGTGGGCGGGGGTCATTATTCCGGGAAGGGGACTATTCAGGATACCCTCAGCGCCGTAAGCCATTTACTCACAGCCGGAAATGATCTCCATGCACACTGAGATACAAATCCCTCAGCCCTAAACGCTGAAAACCTAAACCCTGATCCCTAAGCCCTTGACCCTAAACCCTAAGCCCTAAACCCTGACCCCTTTTCCCTACACCCTAACCCCAAATCCTAAATAGCACAATATACCCTATTGTAACCCTAATATATACCCTATTAATAATAGTTTCCATTCTATTTTCCATCATCCCTATATAGCCCCTATATTAATCCCTGTATCATCCTAAGGATCCCTCTGCAAACCCTGAATAGACTATGGCTCATATAAGCCTCTGTATATATATATATATAGAGCAGTGTCCATTTCATGTTCCATTTGCTTTTCCTTTTGATTTTCCATTATTGTGGGCAGTATCCCCGAGCCCTAATCCCTAAAGTCCCCCTTAAGTAGATTCAATATGGCTTTGGAAAAATTCTAATAAGATCCCAAAATACCCTATAGTCTATCTACTTGAGGGGGACTAATATATACCCTATTATAAAATAGTAGTTTCCATGTTCGTTTCCATTATCCCTATATAACCCCTATATCTACTTAAGGGGGGGAAACCCTAAACCCTAAACCCTAGATACCCGTTTGCCTGTACCACATAAGCAGCCTCCCGGGCGGAGGACAAGTCTCTAATCACAGATCCTGCTTCAAAGTCCAGGGTTGAGGGTCCCACAACTTATCATTAGGTTCCTTTAAAGGGACATATAGGGTTCCTTTAAAGGGACATATAGGGATATGTGGTTTAGGGTTTAGGGATTAGGGATATAAATCCCCAATAATAGAGAATCAAATGGAAAAGCAAGTGGAAAATGAAAGAGAGAACTGCTATATATAGGGTTGTATGAGCCACCTCGTATCCCCCTTAATAAACCCCATGGTCGTGCCCTATATAATCCCTTATATACCCCCTTGTAGGAGCTTAGCCTACAGCTCATATATGATTCAGTGCAGACTATGCCCATTCGTTGAATGGTCCATACAAGGACGTGATTCTCATGTTGTGAGGGTTGCCCGTGTTGCGAGGGTTCAGAAAAAACACGCCCATATTTTTGAGAAAAAAATCAAAAGGGAGGTTCCCTAAATGGGGGGGCACCCCCGACATAGATATCAGAACATACCATAATCCTCGTTACAGGAACCTCCAAACAGGTACCCCTAACTTTGGGAAAACGCCAAATGAGTCCCTAAACCACCCCAACACTGTCAGCCCAGGGCTTCGGGGGCAATCTGGGCCCTGCACTTCGTGATGAGATGCTCACCTGGGTGGAGGCTCTGTTTGGAAGATAAGTCATGGAAAACAAACCGTACTTTGGGATAATATAGACATAGTAGTACCCTCATGTACTGGAGAGTCACATGGGAGAGTCACATGCAACAACCATGGAAAATGAAATGGAAACTGGGACTATGGAACTGTTTACAGGGATCTGGGCTTCCTCTTATGAAGCACCGTACCCCAAAGAAGGACGCAATCTTAAGCCCTAAACCCCAAACCCTACTCGATAGGCGGAACAGTAGTATCCACAAATAAAGCAGGCCTGGGTAGCAGAGTTTAGGGTTTAGGTTTCAGGCGGTTTAGGCTAGGGTGTAGCGCTGAGGGCTGAAGGTTTAGGGCTTTGGATTCAGGGTTTAGGGCTTAAGGTTCTGGAGAACTAGGTTTCAAGCCACAAGAACTCTTCACATCCCCTCACCCTAGCATGAAACATTCCCATTGTGGTATGAATGGTGTCGCTTCGCTTGCGGATAACCGGGGGATCCCCAGCATAATGCTCGGGTCTATTTGAGGGGGTGGGGGCGGGTACCCCTCGATCTATCAAGAGAGCGGATTTGATCCTAAACCCTGTACGTGCCCTAAACCCTAAACCTATATCCCGCCCAGCCACGCATGTCCGGACCCCCGATGAAGACGATTTCTTGTCGTCTGTCGCCCCAGGGCTCCTGCGAGATTTTCAGGGTGAGCTTAGGGCTTGGGGGGGTAGATTTTAGGATTTAGGAATATAGTTCCCCTTAAGTAGATAGAATATGGTGTATATTGGGATTTTTTTGTAATTTTTCCAAAGCCATATTCTATCTAGTTAGAGGGGAATATAGAGCTTTGGGTTTCTGGTTCAGAGTTTCGGTTTAGGGCTTGTGGTGTAGAGTCTAGGATTGAATTTCTGGTTTATTGTTCAGAATATGGGGCTCAGAGCTTAGGTTTGGGGGCTTAGGGTTTACGGCTTTAGGCTTCGAGTCTAGGGTTCGGGGATTGGGGCTTAGAGCTGAGAATGTAAGGCTTAGAGTATGAGTTTTACGTCTAAGCCCCGAAACCCTATACTCTAAACCCTTGCGACCGTCAGAGAAACCGGAAATTAACGACGCATCCCTATATGTTCCTCTATATGCAACTTATTACTGTGTGAAGGCCTAACCCAAGGGTCAACGTTTAGGGTAATGGGTATTGTGTTGCAAGTTGAAGGTTTGGGAGTGACAGGTTTCCGAGCAAGTATCATTCAGTACTGCGAAGTTGCATGTCCATGCCAACTGTGATCATCATCAAAAGCTCGCCATCCACATAACAACCACTCAAAATAATAGTTCTCTCTGAAGCAAACCCGGCCCCAAACATGCAACTTGTACAGCGCGTAGGGGGGTGACCAACTAGTGTATCAAAACATGATGCCATGGGTTAGTACAAACATTGTCGGGAGATAATGGTGCTCGCCTTTGACACCCACCCTACCCCAGAACAAGTTTGAGTGACCTGGTCTTGTCTTCCAATCAGCAATTCTAACTGAAAAATACTTGTGTATCTAGCTGTGAATGGTCCTTTCTGGAACTCTTGGAATGAAGCACGCTCCAATTTTTCACACTTTTCATTTCCAGTTTACCCAAACCAAATGACTAAATGGCATAATGCCTAAAAAAGAAAAATCCAGACCGCTGTTGGCCTCCCACTTGTCTTTCCGAGCGCGCTCGAACTGGGCCTTCGCACCGGGGTAGCCTCATAGAACCAACCGCAATTAAAAGGTGCAAATCCACGTCTCTAGTAGTGGGCAAGAATTACTGGAATGGTTTTATTGCCCGTAATAGCATTCGCGGGCATAGTGAAATCGTTAATATGAGTATGAAAAACAAAGTAGCTTATGCGGTCTTTACCTGCTGTCCCTGCACGACCATGATCAGGCAAGGAGCAAATCTGGAAGTTCAATTGATCTGGCTTCAGCACGGACCACCACCAGTCCTTCGCAACCGTGCTCCCCTACGAAGATCCACCTTTTCCCAATTCTACATCCTGAACATCAAGCTGACAATCATCAACATGAGACAGACGGAGACCAAAGCGCTGAATCTTCAAATGTGGCTGCTGCTTTGGTTATTGCTGCTGCGTTACTACCACCATCACCACCACCACAACAAGAACCACCAACATAACCGCATCTCAGTGATGTCCTTTGGAAGGACTGACAAGGATCTGCCCGCATGCGACCATTCGTTGACCTTGGGGCATGGACGCCAGGTTGTTTTCCGTGATTTGGGAATGATCAAGGCTCAGTCCGGCACTCGCGGTAGATTTTCAAGTGTCCGAAACGAATTAAGTGTCGCCCAATTTTTGAGGTAGCTAAATTTTACAAATCTACGTCCGAACCCTACTAGAGGTGCCACCAAAATATACGGCCGTGAGGAGTAGGACCTTTACATACCAAACCAAGAGTCTTTGCTGAAAAGTGCTTTGCAAACCTGTTTGCACGACTGTCCAAACATCTGAATCTGAGTTGTAAGACTGAAACATGTTTGTAGGACTTGAAGGCGTTGCCACGATTTGCCAAACACAGTTCAAAGCTTGGACATTTGCGCGAAAACGCATGCAATGTTTCTCTCTCTCTCTCTCTCACACACACACAAGAAGAAACTTCGTAATCGACGGATATGTGAGCAAAACCATCAATGCACAAGGACATGCAAAAGCTATGAAGCCAAATGGCGTATGATGGGCTACTTCTGCTCGGCACATCTATCCGAGTGCTTATGTGCCCCACGCAAAACAGTTGCGAATGATGTTTCTGAAGCATGACAGCTACAATTTTGGGGTTCAATGGTGTGGGCTGGAGATGGCTGAAGTGTCCCATGTTCGGAAGCTATAAGGCACGCGGTCCACGTTGCCATTTATTCTTGCTCGAAACCCCAACACTCCACCGGTTCCTGGACTTCGGACCTTTTGTTTGGGAGCGTGGTCCCTGTGTCCGTGCTTAACTCAATGTTGTAAAATCCTATCAAGCAAACCAACCGCGCACACTGATCAGGCCCAACAAAACCTGTGATGGGTGAAAAGCAGAGGTTGCTTAAATTGCAGAACAATCCGCTGAACCTTCTGAAGCGGGATTAAGAAGGTGACGCGAGAAATCTTTTGCAAACTGCCATTTTTCCTCCGGAGATTCATCAGCTCTACCAAGACAAACGGGCAAATACCTCTTTCACACTGCACAAAACAAAGCGGACATGGAGTTGCCAGCATGTTCTGTTATCGAAAGCGCTAGTCACTCTTGCGTCGTGTTCCTGGTTCTTCTGGGCGAAGGCAGGTTGCTGCAACCAAAGAACGACCAATGTCGCCGGTGTACCCTTCATCTTGCATTATTTGACGCGCTCGTTGCAGAGGTCCCGTTGCAAGCAGCAAGGTTTTTGGGGTGCCGCTTGTTGACGCCGAGTCGCTCGGCAAAAAACTCGAATTAACATGCTTTTGGAGATCCACGCTGTGGCAAGGGACAAGATTCCGAAGAAGGCTTTACGGGAGGCAAATAGTGGAGGGCCCCTGACGGCTTGACCACCAACAGGCCTTGGACGATTGGACGAACCTTGCGAAAGCATAAACCCCAAAACGAACCTTGGCAAAGGGAGGTGGCTTGGACAAAAGGAAGAAGGTTTACAAAGCAGTGCCTGCGGAATGGGATATTCATCAATTTTCGCCTCCTATCTTGCGACCCTTCTCAAGCCTAGACAAGGGGGCGAAGCTTTCACGAAGGGGGGCGGCCCCAAGGCAGACCACCGCACGAACAAGAGACAAGGTTTGTCCAAGCCCTGGCCTTCGTCCAACCTTCGGGCCCTGCAATTACCGAAGGCGGCTGGGGACGGATGAGGCGTTAATATTGTCTCAATAGGCTCCCCATGTGGCTGGGCCTTCTTGGAAAGCAGCAATTATCATGTCCCATCCGCAGCACGTGTATAGTAGTCCCCCCTTCAGTAGATAGACTATGGCTTTGGG